>JAXIVJ010004371.1:37500-55000 GCA_036785665.1 Chirona hameri | reverse complement strand
GATGATGATGATGATGATGATGATGATGATGATGATGATGATGATGATGTTGCTGATGATGATGTTGCTGATGATGATGTTGCTGATGATGATGTTGTTGATGATGTTGCTGATGATGTTGCTGATGATGTTGCTGATGATGTTGCTGATGATGTTGATGATGATGTTGATGATGATGTTGATGATGATGTTGATGATGATGTTGATGATGATGTTGCTGATGATGTTGCTGATGATGTTGCTGATGATGTTGCTGATGATGTTGCTGGTGATGTTGCTGATGATGTTGCTGATGATGTTGCTGATGATGACGTGAGACGGTGTGGTATGCCCGGAGGCGGTGTTGTATGCCCGGAGGCGGTGTTGTATGCCCGGAGGCGGTGTGGTATGCCCGGAGGCGGTGTTGTATGCCCGGAGGCGGTGTTGTATGCCCGGAGGCGGTGTGGTATGCCCGGAGGCGGTGTTGTATGCCCGGAGGCGGTGTTGTATGCCCTGAGGCGGTCTGGTATGCCCGGAGGCGGTGTAGTATGCCCGGAGGCGGTGTTGTATGCCCGGAGGCGGTGTGGTATGCCCGGAGGCGGTGTAGTATGCCCGGAGGCGGTGTTGTATGCCCGGAGGCGGTGTGGTATGCCCGGAGGCGGTACAACACCGCCTCCGGGCATGATGATGATGATAATGATGATGATGATGATGATGATGATGATGATGATGATGATGATGATGATGATGATGATGATGATGATGATGATGATGATGATGATGATGATGATGATGATGATGATGATGATGATGATGATGATGATGATGATGATGATGATGATGATGATGTTGCTGATGATGATGTTGCTGATGATGATGTCGCTGTTGATGATGATGTTGATGATGATGTTGCTGATGATGTTGCTGATGATGTTGCTGATGATGTTGATGATGATGTTGCTGGTGATGTTGCTGATGATGTTGCTGATGATGTTGCTGATGATGTTGCTGATGATGACGTGAGACGGTGTGGTATGCCCGGAGGCGGTGTTGTATGCCCGGAGGCGGTGTTGTATGCCCGGAGGCGGTGTGGTATGCCCGGAGGCGGTGTAGTATGCCCGGAGGCGGTGTTGTATGCCCGGAGGCGGTGTGGTATGCCCGGAGGCGGTGTAGTATGCCCGGAGGTGGTGTTGTATGCCCGGAGGCGGTGTGGTATGCCCGGAGGCGGTGTAGTTTGCCCGGAGGCGGTGTTGTATGCCCGGAGGCGGTGTGGTATGCCCGGAGGCGGTGTAGTATGCCCGGAGGCGGTGTTGTATGCCCGGAGGCGGTGTGGTATGCCCGGAGGCGGTACAACACCGCCTCCGGGCATGATGATGATGATAATGATGATGATGATGATGATGATGATGATGATGATGATGATGATGATGATGATGATGATGATGATGATGATGATGATGATGATGATGATGATGATGATGATGATGATGATGATGATGATGATGATGATGATGATGATGATGATGATGATGATGATGATGTTGCTGATGATGATGTTGCTGATGATGATGTTGCTGATGATGATGTTGTTGATGATGTTGCTGATGATGTTGCTGATGATGTTGCTGATGATGTTGCTGATGATGTTGATGATGATGTTGATGATGATGTTGATGATGATGTTGATGATGATGTTGATGATGATGTTGCTGATGATGTTGCTGATGATGTTGCTGATGATGTTGCTGATGATGTTTCTGATGATGTTGCTGGTGATGTTGCTGATGATGTTACTGATGATGTTGCTGATGATGACGTGAGACGGTGTGGTATGACCGGAGGCGGTGTTGTATGCCCGGAGGCGGTGTTGTATGCCCGGAGGCGGTGTGGTATGCCCGGAGGCGGTGTTGTATGCCCGGAGGCGGTGTTGTATGCCCGGAGGCGGTGTGGTATGCCCGGAGGCGGTGTTGTATGCCCGGAGGCGGTGTTGTATGCCCTGAGGCGGTCTGGTATGCCCGGAGGCGGTGTAGTATGCCCGGAGGCGGTGTTGTATGCCCGGAGGCGGTGTGGTATGCCCGGAGGCGGTGCAGTATGCCCGGAGGCGGTGTTGTATGCTCGGAGGCGGTGTGGTATGCCCGGAGGCGGTGTAGTATGCCCGGAGGCGGTGTTGTATGCCCGGAGGCGGTGTGGTATGCCCGGAGGCGGTGTAGTATGCCCGGAGGCGGTGTTGTATGCCCGGAGGCGGTGTGGTATGCCCGGAGACGGTACAACACCGCCTCCGGGCATGATGATGATAATGATGATGATGATGATGATGATGATGATGATGATGATGATGATGATGATGATGATGATGATGATGATGATGATGATGATGATGATGATGATGATGATGATGATGATGATGATGATGATGATGATGATGATGATGATGATGATGATGATGATGATGATGATGATGATGATGATGATGATGATGATGATGATGATGTTGCTGATGATGATGTTGCTGATGATGATGTTGCTGATGATGATGTTGTTGATGATGTTGCTGATGATGTTGCTGATGATGTTGCTGATGATGTTGCTGATGATGTTGATGATGATGTTGATGATGATGTTGATGATGATGTTGATGATGATGTTGATGATGATGTTGATGACGATGTTGATGATGATGTTGATGATGATGTTGATGTTGATGATGATGTTAATGATGATGTTGATGATGATGTTGATGATGATGTTGCTGATGATGTTGCTGATGATGTTGCTGATGATGTTGCTGGTGATGTTGCTGATGATGTTGCTGATGATGTTGCTGATGATGTTGCTGATGATGACGTGAGACGGTGTGGTATGCCCGTTTGCGGTGTTGTATGCCCGGAGGCGGTGTTGTATGCCCGGAGGCGGTGTGGTATGCCCGGAGGCGGTGTTGTATGCCCGGAGGCGGTGTTGTATGCCCGGAGGCGGTGTGGTATGCCCGGAGGCGGTGTAGTATGCCCGGAGGCGGTGTTGTATGCCCGGAGGCGGTGTGGTATGCCCGGAGGCGGTGTAGTATGCCCGGAGGCGGTGTTGTATGCCCGGAGGCGGTGTGGTATGCCCGGAGGCGGTACAACACCGCCTCCGGGCATGATGATGATAATGATGATGATGATGATGATGATGATGATGATGATGATGATGATGATGATGATGATGATGATGATGATGATGATGATGATGATGATGATGATGATGTTGCTGATGATGATGTTGCTGATGATGATGTTGCTGATGATGATGTTGTTGATGATGTTGCTGATGATGTTGCTGATGATGTTGCTGATGATGTTGCTGATGATGTTGATGATGATGTTGATGATGATGTTGATGATGATGTTGATGATGATGTTGATGATGATGTTGCTGATGATGTTGCTGATGATGTTGCTGATGATGTTGCTGATGATGTTGCTGGTGATGTTGCTGATGATGTTGCTGATGATGTTGCTGATGATGACGTGAGACGGTGTGGTATGCCCGGAGGCGGTGTTGTATGCCCGGAGGCGGTGTTGTATGCCCGGAGGCGGTGTGGTATGCCCGGAGGCGGTGTTGTATGCCCGGAGGCGGTGTTGTATGCCCGGAGGCGGTGTGGTATGCCCGGAGGCGGTGTTGTATGCCCGGAGGCGGTGTTGTATGCCCTGAGGCGGTCTGGTATGCCCGGAGGCGGTGTAGTATGCCCGGAGGCGGTGTTGTATGCCCGGAGGCGGTGTGGTATGCCCGGAGGCGGTGCAGTATGCCCGGAGGCGTTGTTGTATGCCCGGAGGTGGTGTGGTATGCCCGGAGGCGGTGTAGTATGCCCGGAGGCGGTGTTGTATGCCCGGAGGCGGTGTGGTATGCCCGGAGGCGGTGTAGTATGCCCGGAGGCGGTGTTGTATGCCCGGAGGCGGTGTGGTATGCCCGGAGGCGGTACAACACCGCCTCCGGGCATGATGATGATAATGATGATGATGATGATGATGATGATGATGATGATGATGATGATGATGATGATGATGATGATGATGATGATGATGATGATGATGATGATGATGATGATGATGATGATGATGATGATGATGATGATGATGATGATGATGATGATGATGATGATGATGATGATGATGTTGCTGATGATGATGTTGCTGATGATGATGTTGCTGATGATGATGTTGTTGATGATGTTGCTGATGATGTTGCTGATGATGTTGCTGATGATGTTGCTGATGATGTTGATGATGATGTTGATGATGATGTTGATGATGATGTTGATGATGATGTTGATGATGATGTTGCTGATGATGTTGCTGATGATGTTGCTGATGATGTTGCTGATGATGTTGCTGGTGATGTTGCTGATGATGTTGCTGATGATGTTGCTGATGATGACGTGAGACGGTGTGGTATGCCCGGAGGCGGTGTTGTATGCCCGGAGGCGGTGTTGTATGCCCGGAGGCGGTGTGGTATGCCCGGAGGCGGTGTTGTATGCCCGGAGGCGGTGTTGTATGCCCGGAGGCGGTGTGGTATGCCCGGAGGCGGTGTTGTATGCCCGGAGGCGGTGTTGTATGCCCTGAGGCGGTCTGGTATGCCCGGAGGCGGTGTAGTATGCCCGGAGGCGGTGTTGTATGCCCGGAGGCGGTGTGGTATGCCCGGAGGCGGTGTAGTATGCCCGGAGGCGGTGTTGTATGCCCGGAGGCGGTGTGGTATGCCCGGAGGCGGTACAACACCGCCTCCGGGCATGATGATGATGATAATGATGATGATGATGATGATGATGATGATGATGATGATGATGATGATGATGATGATGATGATGATGATGATGATGATGATGATGATGATGATGATGATGATGATGATGATGATGATGATGATGATGATGATGATGATGTTGCTGATGATGATGTTGCTGATGATGATGTCGCTGTTGATGATGATGTTGATGATGATGTTGCTGATGATGTTGCTGATGATGTTGCTGATGATGTTGATGATGATGTTGCTGGTGATGTTGCTGATGATGTTGCTGATGATGTTGCTGATGATGTTGCTGATGATGACGTGAGACGGTGTGGTATGCCCGGAGGCGGTGTTGTATGCCCGGAGGCGGTGTTGTATGCCCGGAGGCGGTGTGGTATGCCCGGAGGCGGTGTAGTATGCCCGGAGGCGGTGTTGTATGCCCGGAGGCGGTGTGGTATGCCCGGAGGCGGTGTAGTATGCCCGGAGGTGGTGTTGTATGCCCGGAGGCGGTGTGGTATGCCCGGAGGCGGTGTAGTTTGCCCGGAGGCGGTGTTGTATGCCCGGAGGCGGTGTGGTATGCCCGGAGGCGGTGTAGTATGCCCGGAGGCGGTGTTGTATGCCCGGAGGCGGTGTGGTATGCCCGGAGGCGGTACAACACCGCCTCCGGGCATGATGATGATGATAATGATGATGATGATGATGATGATGATGATGATGATGATGATGATGATGATGATGATGATGATGATGATGATGATGATGATGATGATGATGATGATGATGATGATGATGATGATGATGATGATGATGATGATGATGATGATGATGATGATGATGATGATGATGTTGCTGATGATGATGTTGCTGATGATGATGTTGCTGATGATGATGTTGTTGATGATGTTGCTGATGATGTTGCTGATGATGTTGCTGATGATGTTGCTGATGATGTTGATGATGATGTTGATGATGATGTTGATGATGATGTTGATGATGATGTTGATGATGATGTTGCTGATGATGTTGCTGATGATGTTGCTGATGATGTTGCTGATGATGTTTCTGATGATGTTGCTGGTGATGTTGCTGATGATGTTACTGATGATGTTGCTGATGATGACGTGAGACGGTGTGGTATGACCGGAGGCGGTGTTGTATGCCCGGAGGCGGTGTTGTATGCCCGGAGGCGGTGTGGTATGCCCGGAGGCGGTGTTGTATGCCCGGAGGCGGTGTTGTATGCCCGGAGGCGGTGTGGTATGCCCGGAGGCGGTGTTGTATGCCCGGAGGCGGTGTTGTATGCCCTGAGGCGGTCTGGTATGCCCGGAGGCGGTGTAGTATGCCCGGAGGCGGTGTTGTATGCCCGGAGGCGGTGTGGTATGCCCGGAGGCGGTGCAGTATGCCCGGAGGCGGTGTTGTATGCTCGGAGGCGGTGTGGTATGCCCGGAGGCGGTGTAGTATGCCCGGAGGCGGTGTTGTATGCCCGGAGGCGGTGTGGTATGCCCGGAGGCGGTGTAGTATGCCCGGAGGCGGTGTTGTATGCCCGGAGGCGGTGTGGTATGCCCGGAGACGGTACAACACCGCCTCCGGGCATGATGATGATAATGATGATGATGATGATGATGATGATGATGATGATGATGATGATGATGATGATGATGATGATGATGATGATGATGATGATGATGATGATGATGATGATGATGATGATGATGATGATGATGATGATGATGATGATGATGATGATGATGATGATGATGATGATGATGATGATGATGATGATGATGATGATGATGATGATGATGATGTTGCTGATGATGATGTTGCTGATGATGATGTTGCTGATGATGATGTTGTTGATGATGTTGCTGATGATGTTGCTGATGATGTTGCTGATGATGTTGCTGATGATGTTGATGATGATGTTGATGATGATGTTGATGATGATGTTGATGATGATGTTGATGATGATGTTGATGACGATGTTGATGATGATGTTGATGATGATGTTGATGTTGATGATGATGTTAATGATGATGTTGATGATGATGTTGATGATGATGTTGCTGATGATGTTGCTGATGATGTTGCTGATGATGTTGCTGGTGATGTTGCTGATGATGTTGCTGATGATGTTGCTGATGATGTTGCTGATGATGACGTGAGACGGTGTGGTATGCCCGTTTGCGGTGTTGTATGCCCGGAGGCGGTGTTGTATGCCCGGAGGCGGTGTGGTATGCCCGGAGGCGGTGTTGTATGCCCGGAGGCGGTGTTGTATGCCCGGAGGCGGTGTGGTATGCCCGGAGGCGGTGTAGTATGCCCGGAGGCGGTGTTGTATGCCCGGAGGCGGTGTGGTATGCCCGGAGGCGGTGTAGTATGCCCGGAGGCGGTGTTGTATGCCCGGAGGCGGTGTGGTATGCCCGGAGGCGGTACAACACCGCCTCCGGGCATGATGATGATAATGATGATGATGATGATGATGATGATGATGATGATGATGATGATGATGATGATGATGATGATGATGATGATGATGATGATGATGATGATGATGATGTTGCTGATGATGATGTTGCTGATGATGATGTTGCTGATGATGATGTTGTTGATGATGTTGCTGATGATGTTGCTGATGATGTTGCTGATGATGTTGCTGATGATGTTGATGATGATGTTGATGATGATGTTGATGATGATGTTGATGATGATGTTGATGATGATGTTGCTGATGATGTTGCTGATGATGTTGCTGATGATGTTGCTGATGATGTTGCTGGTGATGTTGCTGATGATGTTGCTGATGATGTTGCTGATGATGACGTGAGACGGTGTGGTATGCCCGGAGGCGGTGTTGTATGCCCGGAGGCGGTGTTGTATGCCCGGAGGCGGTGTGGTATGCCCGGAGGCGGTGTTGTATGCCCGGAGGCGGTGTTGTATGCCCGGAGGCGGTGTGGTATGCCCGGAGGCGGTGTTGTATGCCCGGAGGCGGTGTTGTATGCCCTGAGGCGGTCTGGTATGCCCGGAGGCGGTGTAGTATGCCCGGAGGCGGTGTTGTATGCCCGGAGGCGGTGTGGTATGCCCGGAGGCGGTGCAGTATGCCCGGAGGCGTTGTTGTATGCCCGGAGGCGGTGTGGTATGCCCGGAGGCGGTGTAGTATGCCCGGAGGCGGTGTTGTATGCCCGGAGGCGGTGTGGTATGCCCGGAAGCGGTGTAGTATGCCCGGAGGCGGTGTTGTATGCCCGGAGGCGGTGTGGTATGCCCGGAGGCGGTACAACACCGCCTCCGGGCATGATGATGATAATGATGATGATGATGATGATGATGATGATGATGATGATGATGATGATGATGATGATGATGATGATGATGATGATGATGATGATGATGATGATGATGATGATGATGATGATGATGATGATGATGATGATGATGATGATGATGATGATGATGATGATGATGATGATGATGATGATGATGATGATGATGATGATGATGATGATGCTGATGATGATGTTGCTGATGATGATGTTGCTGATGATGATGTTGTTGATGATGTTGCTGATGATGTTGCTGATGATGTTGCTGATGATGTTGCTGATGATGTTGATGATGATGTTGATGATGATGTTGATGATGATGTTGATGATGATGTTGATGATGATGTTGCTGATGATGTTGCTGATGATGTTGCTGATGATGTTGCTGATGATATTGCTGATGATGTTGCTGGTGATGTTGCTGATGATGTTGCTGATGATGTTGCTGATGATGACGTGAGACGGTGTGGTATGCCCGGAGGCGGTGTTGTATGCCCGGAGGCGGTGTTGTATGCCCGGAGGCGGTGTGGTATGCCCGGAGGCGGTGTTGTATGCCCGGAGGCGGTGTTGTATGCCCTGAGGCGGTGTGGTATGCCCGGAGGCGGTGTTGTATGCCCGGAGGCGGTGTTGTATGCCCTGAGGCGGTGTGGTATGCCCGGAGGCGGTGTAGTTTGCCCGGAGGCGGTGTTGTATGCCCGGAGGCGGTGTGGTATGCCCGGAGGCGGTGTAGTATGCCCGGAGGCGGTGTTGTATGCCCGGAGGCGGTGTGGTATGCCCGGAGGCGGTACAACACCGCCTCCGGGCATGATGATGATGATAATGATGATGATGATGATGATGATGATGATGATGATGATGATGATGATGATGATGATGATGATGATGATGATGATGATGATGATGATGATGATGATGATGATGATGATGATGATGATGATGATGATGATGATGATGATGATGATGATGATGATGATGATGATGATGATGATGATGATGATGATGATGATGATGATGATGATGATGATGATGATGATGATGATGATGATGATGATGATGATGATGATGATGATGATGATGATGATGATGATGATGATGATGATGATGATGATGATGATGAAGATGATGATGATGATGATGATGATGATGATGATGATGTTGCTGATGATGATGTTGCTGATGATGATGTTGCTGATGATGATGTTGTTGATGATGTTGCTCATGATGTTGATGATGATGTTGCTGATTATGTTGCTGATGATGTTGATGATGATGTTGATGATGATGTTGATGATGATGTTGATGATGATGTTGATGATGATGTTGATGATGATGTTGATGTTGATAATGATGATGATGTTGATGATGATGTTGATGATGATGTTCATGATGATGTTGATGTTGATGATGATGTTGATGATGATGTTGATGATGATGTTGATGATGATGTTGATGATGATGTTGCTGATGATGTTGCTGATGATGTTGCTGATGATGTTGCTGATGATGTTGCTGATGATGTTGCTGGTGATGTTGCTGATGATGTTGCTGATGATGTTGCTGATGATGACGTGAGACGGTGTGGTATGCCCGGAGGCGGTGTTGTATGCCCGGAGGCGGTGTTGTATGCCCGGAGGCGGTGTAGTATGCCCGGAGGCGGTGTTGTATGCCCGGAGGCGGTGTTGTATGCCCGGAGGCGGTGTGATATGCCCGGAGGCGGTGTTGTATGCCCGGAGGCGGTGTTGTATGCCCTGAAGCGGTCTGGTATGCCCGGAGGCGGTTTAGTATGCCCGGAGGCGGTGTTGTATGCCCGGAGGCGGTGTGTATGCCCGGAGGTGGTGCAGTATGCCCGGAGGCGGTGTTGTATGCCCGGAGGCGGTGTGGTATGCCCGGAGGCGGTGTAGTATGCCCGGAGGCGGTGTTGTTTGCCCGGAGGCGGTGTGGTATGCCCGGAGGCGGTGTAGTATGCCCGGAGGCGGTGTTGTATGCCCGGAGGCGGTGTGGTATGCCCGGAGGCGGTACAACACCGCCTCCGGGCATGATGATGATAATGATGATGATGATGATGATGATGATGATGATGATGATGATGATGATGATGATGATGATGATGATGATGATGATGATGATGATGATGATGATGATGATGATGATGATGATGATGATGATGATGATGATGTTGCTGATGATGATGTTGCTGATGATGATGTTGCTGATGATGATGTTGTTGATGATGTTGCTTATGATGTTGCTGATGATGTTGCTGATGATGTTGCTGATGATGTTGATGATGATGTTGATGATGATGTTGATGATGATGTTGATGATGATGTTGATGATGATGTTGCTGATGATGTTGCTGATGATGTTGCTGATGATGTTGCTGATGATGTTTCTGATGATGTTGCTGGTGATGTTGCTGATGATGTTGCTGATTATGCTGATTATGTTGCTGATGATGACGTGAGACGGTGTGGTATGACCGGAGGCGGTGTTGTATGCCCGGAGGCGGTGTTGTATGCCCGGAGGCGGTGTGGTATGCCCGGAGGCGGTGTTGTATGCCCGGAGGCGGTGTTGTATGCCCGGAGGCGGTGTGGTATGCCCGGAGGCGGTGTTGTATGCCCGGAGGCGGTGTTGTATGCCCTGAGGCGGTCTGGTATGCCCGGAGGCGGTGTAGTATGCCCGGAGGCGGTGTTGTATGCCCGGAGGTGGTGTGGTATGCCCGGAGGCGGTGCAGTATGCCCGGAGGCGGTGTTGTATGCCCGGAGGCGGTGTGGTATGCCCGGAGGCGGTGTAGTATGCCCGGAGGCGGTGTTGTATGCCCGGAGGCGGTGTGGTATGCCCGGAGGCGGTGTAGTATGCCCGGAGGCGGTGTTGTATGCCCGGAGGCGGTGTGGTATGCCCGGAGGCGGTACAACACCGCCTCCGGGCATGATGATGATAATGATGATGATGATGATGATGATGATGATGATGATGATGATGATGATGATGATGATGATGATGATGATGATGATGATGATGATGATGATGATGATGATGATGATGATGATGATGATGATGATGATGATGATGATGATGATGATGATGATGATGATGATGATGATGATGATGATGATGATGATGATGATGATGATGATGATGATGATGATGTTGCTGATGATGATGTTGCTGATGATGATGTTGCTGATGATGATGTTGTTGATGATGTTGCTGATGATGTTGCTGATGATGTTACTGATGATGTTGCTGATGATGTTGATGATGATGTTGATGATGATGTTGATGATGATGTTGATGATGATGTTGATGATGATGTTGATGATGATGTTGATGATGATGTTGATGATGATGTTGATGTTGATGATGATGTTAATGATGATGTTGATGATGATGTTGATGATGATGTTGCTGATGATGTTGCTGATGATGTTGCTGATGATGTTGCTGGTGATGTTGCTGATGATGTTGCTGATGATGTTGCTGATGATGTTGCTGATGATGACGTGAGACGGTGTGGTATGCCCGTTTGCGGTGTTGTATGCCCGGAGGCGGTGTTGTATGCCCGGAGGCGGTGTGGTATGCCCGGAGGCGGTGTTGTATGCCCGGAGGCGGTGTTGTATGCCCGGAGGCGGTGTGGTATGCCCGGAGGCGGTGTAGTATGCCCGGAGGCGGTGTTGTATGCCCGGATGCGGTGTGGTATGCCCGGAGGCGGTGTAGTATGCCCGGAGGCGGTGTTGTATGCCCGGAGGCGGTGTGGTATGCCCGGAGGCGGTACAACACCGCCTCCGGGCATGATGATGATGATGATGATGATGATGATGATGATGATGATGATGATGATGATGATGATGATGATGATGATGATGATGATGATGATGATGATGATGATGATGATGATGATGATGATGATGATGATGATGATGATGATGATGATGATGATGATGATGATGATGATGATGATGATGATGATGATGATGATGATGATGATGATGATGATGATGATGATGATGATGATGATGATGATGATGATGATGATGATGATGATGATGATGATGATGATGATGATGATGATGATGATGATGATGTTGCTGATGATGATGTTGCTGATGATGATGTTGCTGTTGATGATGATGTTGATGATGATGTTGCTGATGATGTTGCTGATGATGTTGCTGATGATGTTGATGATGATGTTGCTGGTGATGTTGCTGATGATGTTGCTGATGATGTTGCTGATGATGTTGCTGATGATGACGTGAGACGGTGTGGTATGCCCGGAGGCGGTGTTGTATGCCCGGAGGCGGTGTTGTATGCCCGGAGGCGGTGTGGTATGCCCGGAGGCGGTGTAGTATGCCCGGAGGCGGTGTTGTATGCCCGGAGGCGGTGTGGTATGCCCGGAGGCGGTGTAGTATGCCCGGAGGCGGTGTTGTATGCCCGGAGGCGGTGTGGTATGCCCGGAGGCGGTGTAGTTTGCCCGGAGGCGGTGTTGTATGCCCGGAGGCGGTGTGGTATGCCCGGAGGCGGTGTAGTATGCCCGGAGGCGGTGTTGTATGCCCGGAGGCGGTGTGGTATGCCCGGAGGCGGTACAACACCGCCTCCGGGCATGATGATGATGATGATGATGATGATGATGATGATGATGATGATGATGATGATGATGATGATGATGATGATGATGATGATGATGATGATGATGATGATGATGATGATGATGATGATGATGATGATGATGATGATGATGATGATGATGATGATGATGATGATGATGATGATGATGATGATGATGATGATGATGATGATGATGATGATGATGATGATGATGATGATGATGATGATGATGATGATGATGATGATGATGATGATGATGATGATGATGATGATGATGATGATGATGATGATGATGATGATGATGATGATGATGATGATGATGATGATGATGATGATGATGATGATGATGATGATGATGATGTTGCTGATGATGATGTTGCTGATGATGATGTTGCTGATGATGATGTTGTTGATGATGTTGCTCATGATGTTGATGATGATGTTGCTGATTATGTTGCTGATCATGTTGATGATGATGTTGATCATGATGTTGATGATGATGTTGATGATGATGTTGATGATGATGTTGATGATGATGTTGATGTTGATGTTGATGATGATGTTGATGATGATGTTGATGATGATGTTCATGATGATGTTGATGTTGATGATGATGTTGATGATGATGTTGATGATGATGTTGATGATGATGTTGATGATGATGTTGCTGATGATGTTGCTGATGATGTTGCTGATGATGTTGCTGATGATGTTGCTGATGATGTTGCTGGTGATGTTGCTGATGATGTTGCTGATGATGTTGCTGATGATGACGTGAGACGGTGTGGTATGCCCGGAGGCGGTGTTGTATGCCCGGAGGCGGTGTTGTATGCCCGGAGGCGGTGTGGTATGCCCGGAGGCGGTGTTGTATGCCCGGAGGCGGTGTTGTATGCCCGGAGGCGGTGTGGTATGCCCGGAGGCGGTGTTGTATGCCCGGAGGCGGTGTTGTATGCCCTGAGGCGGTCTGGTATGCCCGGAGGCGGTGTAGTATGCCCGGAGGCGGTGTTGTATGCCCGGAGGCGGTGTGGTATGCCCGGAGGCGGTGCAGTATGCCCGGAGGCGGTGTTGTATGCCCGGAGGCGGTGTGGTATGCCCGGAGGCGGTGTAGTATGCCCGGAGGCGGTGTTGTATGCCCGGAGGCGGTGTGGTATGCCCGGAGGCGGTGTAGTATGCCCGGAGGCGGTGTTGTATGCCCGGAGGCGGTGTGGTATGCCCGGAGGCGGTACAACACCGCCTCCGGGCATGATGATGATAATGATGATGATGATGATGATGATGATGATGATGATGATGATGATGATGATGATGATGATGATGATGATGATGATGATGATGATGATGATGATGATGATGATGATGATGATGATGATGATGATGATGATGATGATGATGATGATGATGATGTTGCTGATGATGATGTTGCTGATGATGATGTTGCTGATGATGATGTTGTTGATGATGTTGCTGATGATGTTGCTGATGATGTTGCTGATGATGTTGCTGATGATGTTGATGATGATGTTGATGATGATGTTGATGATGATGTTGATGATGATGTTGATGATGATGTTGCTGATGATGTTGCTGATGATGTTGCTGATGATGTTGCTGATGATGTTGCTGGTGATGTTGCTGATGATGTTGCTGATGATGTTGCTGATGATGACGTGAGACGGTGTGGTATGCCCGGAGGCGGTGTTGTATGCCCGGAGGCGGTGTTGTATGCCCGGAGGCGGTGTGGTATGCCCGGAGGCGGTGTTGTATGCCCGGAGGCGGTGTTGTATGCCCGGAGGCGGTGTGGTATGCCCGGAGGCGGTGTTGTATGCCCGGAGGCGGTGTTGTATGCCCTGAGGCGGTCTGGTATGCCCGGAGGCGGTGTAGTATGCCCGGAGGCGGTGTTGTATGCCCGGAGGCGGTGTGGTATGCCCGGAGGCGGTGCAGTATGCCCGGAGGCGTTGTTGTATGCCCGGAGGCAGTGTGGTATGACCGGAGGCGGTGTAGTATGCCCGGAGGCGGTGTTGTATGCCCGGAGGCGGTGTGGTATGCCCGGAGGCGGTACAACACCGCCTCCGGGCATGATGATGATGATGATGATGATGATGATGATGATGATGATGATGATGATGATGATGATGATGATGATGATGATGATGATGATGATGATGATGATGATGATGATGATGATGATGATGATGATGATGATGATGATGATGATGATGATGATGTTGCTGATGATGATGTTGCTGATGATGATGTTGCTGATGATGATGTTGTTGATGATGTTGCTTATGATGTTGCTGATGATGTTGCTGATGATGTTGCTGATGATGTTGATGATGATGTTGATGATGATGTTGATGATGATGTTGATGATGATGTTGATGATGATGTTGCTGATGATGTTGCTGATGATGTTGCTGATGATGTTGCTGATGATGTTTCTGATGATGTTGCTGGTGATGTTGCTGATGATGTTGCTGATTATGTTGCTGATGATGACGTGAGACGGTGTGGTATGACCGGAGGCGGTGTTGTATGCCCGGAGGCGGTGTTGTATGCCCGGAGGCGGTGTGGTATGCCCGGAGGCGGTGTTGTATGCCCGGAGGCGGTGTTGTATGCCCGGAGGCGGTGTGGTATGCCCGGAGGCGGTGTTGTATGCCCGGAGGCGGTGTTGTATGCCCTGAGGCGGTCTGGTATGCCCGGAGGCGGTGTAGTATGCCCGGAGGCGGTGTTGTATGCCCGGAGGCGGTGTGGTATGCCCGGAGGCGGTGCAGTATGCCCGGAGGCGGTGTTGTATGCCCGGAGGCGGTGTGGTATGCCCGGAGGCGGTGTAGTATGCCCGGAGGCGGTGTTGTATGCCCGGAGGCGGTGTGGTATGCCCGGAGGCGGTGTAGTATGCCCGGAGGCGGTGTTGTATGCCCGGAGGCGGTGTGGTATGCCCGGAGGCGGTACAACACCGCCTCCGGGCATGATGATGATAATGATGATGATGATGATGATGATGATGATGATGATGATGATGATGATGATGATGATGATGATGATGATGATGATGATGATGATGATGATGATGATGATGATGATGATGATGATGATGATGATGATGATGATGATGATGATGATGATGATGATGATGATGATGATGATGATGATGATGATGATGATGATGATGATGATGATGATGATGTTGCTGATGATGATGTTGCTGATGATGATGTTGCTGATGATGATGTTGTTGATGATGTTGCTGATGATGTTGCTGATGATGTTGCTGATGATGTTGCTGATGATGTTGATGATGATGTTGATGATGATGTTGATGATGATGTTGATGATGATGTTGATGATGATGTTGATGATGATGTTGATGATGATGTTGATGATGATGTTGATGTTGATGATGATGTTAATAATGATGTTGATGATGATGTTGATGATGATGTTGCTGATGATGTTGCTGATGATGTTGCTGATGATGTTGCTGGTGATGTTGCTGATGATGTTGCTGATGATGTTGCTGATGATGTTGCTGATGATGACGTGAGACGGTGTGGTATGCCCGTTTGCGGTGTTGTATGCCCGGAGGCGGTGTTGTATGCCCGGAGGCGGTGTGGTATGCCCGGAGGCGGTGTAGTATGCCCGGAGGCGGTGTTGTATGCCCGGAGGCGGTGTGGTATGCCCGGAGGCGGTGTAGTTTGCCCGGAGGCGGTGTTGTATGCCCGGAGGCGGTGTGGTATGCCCGGAGGCGGTACAACACCGCCTCCGGGCATGATGATGATGATGATGATGATGATGATGATGATGATGATGATGATGATGATGATGATGATGATGATGATGATGATGATGATGATGATGATGATGATGATGATGATGATGATGATGATGATGATGATGATGATGATGATGATGATGATGATGATGATGATGATGATGATGATGATGATGATGATGATGATGATGATGATGATGATGATGATGATGATGATGATGATGATGATGATGATGATGATGATGATGATGATGATGATGATGATGATGATGATGATGATGATGATGATGATGTTGCTGATGATGATGTTGCTGATGATGATGTTGCTGTTGATGATGATGTTGATGATGATGTTGCTGATGATGTTGCTGATGATGTTGCTGATGATGTTGATGATGATGTTGCTGGTGATGTTGCTGATGATGTTGCTGATGATGTTGCTGATGATGTTGCTGATGATGACGTGAGACGGTGTGGTATGCCCGGAGGCGGTGTTGTATGCCCGGAGGCGGTGTTGTATGCCCGGAGGCGGTGTGGTATGCCCGGAGGCGGTGTAGTATGCCCGGAGGCGGTGTTGTATGCCCGGAGGCGGTGTGGTATGCCCGGAGGCGGTGTAGTATGCCCGGAGGCGGTGTTGTATGCCCGGAGGCGGTGTGGTATGCCCGGAGGCGGTGTAGTTTGCCCGGAGGCGGTGTTGTATGCCCGGAGGCGGTGTGGTATGCCCGGAGGCGGTGTAGTATGCCCGGAGGCGGTGTTGTATGCCCGGAGGCGGTGTGGTATGCCCGGAGGCGGTACAACACCGCCTCCGGGCATGATGATGATGATGATGATGATGATGATGATGATGATGATGATGATGATGATGATGATGATGATGATGATGATGATGATGATGATGATGATGATGATGATGATGATGATGATGATGATGATGATGATGATGATGATGATGATGATGATGATGATGATGATGATGATGATGATGATGATGATGATGATGATGATGATGATGATGATGATGATGATGATGATGATGATGATGATGATGATGATGATGATGATGATG
>JAXIVJ010004371.1:17500-32500 GCA_036785665.1 Chirona hameri | reverse complement strand
AGGCGGTGTTGTATGCCCGGAGGCGGTGTTGTATGCCCTGAGGCGGTCTGGTATGCCCGGAGGCGGTGTAGTATGCCCGGAGGCGGTGTTGTATGCCCGGAGGCGGTGTGGTATGCCCGGAGGCGGTGCAGTATGCCCGGAGGCGGTGTTGTATGCCCGGAGGCGGTGTGGTATGCCCGGAGGCGGTGTAGTATGCCCGGAGGCGGTGTTGTATGCCCGGAGGCGGTGTGGTATGCCCGGAGGCGGTGTAGTATGCCCGGAGGCGGTGTTGTATGCCCGGAGGCGGTGTGGTATGCCCGGAGGCGGTACAACACCGCCTCCGGGCATGATGATGATAATGATGATGATGATGATGATGATGATGATGATGATGATGATGATGATGATGATGATGATGATGATGATGATGATGATGATGATGATGATGATGATGATGATGATGATGATGATGATGATGATGATGATGATGATGATGATGATGATGATGATGATGATGATGATGATGATGTTGCTGATGATGATGTTGCTGATGATGATGTTGCTGATGATGATGTTGTTGATGATGTTGCTTATGATGTTGCTGATGATGTTGCTGATGATGTTGCTGATGATGTTGATGATGATGTTGATGATGATGTTGATGATGATGTTGATGATGATGTTGATGATGATGTTGCTGATGATGTTGCTGATGATGTTGCTGATGATGTTGCTGATGATGTTTCTGATGATGTTGCTGGTGATGTTGCTGATGATGTTGCTGATTATGTTGCTGATGATGACGTGAGACGGTGTGGTATGACCGGAGGCGGTGTTGTATGCCCGGAGGCGGTGTTGTATGCCCGGAGGCGGTGTGGTATGCCCGGAGGCGGTGTTGTATGCCCGGAGGCGGTGTTGTATGCCCGGAGGCGGTGTGGTATGCCCGGAGGCGGTGTTGTATGCCCGGAGGCGGTGTTGTATGCCCTGAGGCGGTCTGGTATGCCCGGAGGCGGTGTAGTATGCCCGGAGGCGGTGTTGTATGCCCGGAGGCGGTGTGGTATGCCCGGAGGCGGTGCAGTATGCCCGGAGGCGGTGTTGTATGCCCGGAGGCGGTGTGGTATGCCCGGAGGCGGTGTAGTATGCCCGGAGGCGGTGTTGTATGCCCGGAGGCGGTGTGGTATGCCCGGAGGCGGTGTAGTATGCCCGGAGGCGGTGTTGTATGCCCGGAGGCGGTGTGGTATGCCCGGAGGCGGTACAACACCGCCTCCGGGCATGATGATGATAATGATGATGATGATGATGATGATGATGATGATGATGATGATGATGATGATGATGATGATGATGATGATGATGATGATGATGATGATGATGATGATGATGATGATGATGATGATGATGATGATGATGATGATGATGATGATGATGATGATGATGATGATGATGATGATGATGATGATGATGATGATGATGATGATGATGATGATGATGATGTTGCTGATGATGATGTTGCTGATGATGATGTTGCTGATGATGATGTTGTTGATGATGTTGCTGATGATGTTGCTGATGATGTTGCTGATGATGTTGCTGATGATGTTGATGATGATGTTGATGATGATGTTGATGATGATGTTGATGATGATGTTGATGATGATGTTGATGATGATGTTGATGATGATGTTGATGATGATGTTGATGTTGATGATGATGTTAATGATGATGTTGATGATGATGTTGATGATGATGTTGCTGATGATGTTGCTGATGATGTTGCTGATGATGTTGCTGGTGATGTTGCTGATGATGTTGCTGATGATGTTGCTGATGATGTTGCTGATGATGACGTGAGACGGTGTGGTATGCCCGTTTGCGGTGTTGTATGCCCGGAGGCGGTGTTGTATGCCCGGAGGCGGTGTGGTATGCCCGGAGGCGGTGTTGTATGCCCGGAGGCGGTGTTGTATGCCCGGAGGCGGTGTGGTATGCCCGGAGGCGGTGTAGTATGCCCGGAGGCGGTGTTGTATGCCCGGATGCGGTGTGGTATGCCCGGAGGCGGTGTAGTATGCCCGGAGGCGGTGTTGTATGCCCGGAGGCGGTGTGGTATGCCCGGAGGCGGTGCAGTATGCCCGGAGGCGGTGTTGTATGCCCGGAGGCGGTGTGGTATGCCCGGAGGCGGTGTAGTATGCCCGGAGGCGGTGTTGTATGCCCGGAGGCGGTGTGGTATGCCCGGAGGCGGTGTAGTATGCCCGGAGGCGGTGTTGTATGCCCGGAGGCGGTGTGGTATGCCCGGAGGCGGTACAACACCGCCTCCGGGCATGATGATGATGATAATGATGATGATGATGATGATGATGATGATGATGATGATGATGATGATGATGATGATGATGATGATGATGATGATGATGATGATGATGATGATGATGATGATGATGATGATGATGATGATGATGATGATGATGATGATGTTGCTGATGATGATGTTGCTGATGATGATGTCGCTGTTGATGATGATGTTGATGATGATGTTGCTGATGATGTTGCTGATGATGTTGCTGATGATGTTGATGATGATGTTGCTGGTGATGTTGCTGATGATGTTGCTGATGATGTTGCTGATGATGTTGCTGATGATGACGTGAGACGGTGTGGTATGCCCGGAGGCGGTGTTGTATGCCCGGAGGCGGTGTTGTATGCCCGGAGGCGGTGTGGTATGCCCGGAGGCGGTGTAGTATGCCCGGAGGCGGTGTTGTATGCCCGGAGGCGGTGTGGTATGCCCGGAGGCGGTGTAGTATGCCCGGAGGTGGTGTTGTATGCCCGGAGGCGGTGTGGTATGCCCGGAGGCGGTGTAGTTTGCCCGGAGGCGGTGTTGTATGCCCGGAGGCGGTGTGGTATGCCCGGAGGCGGTGTAGTATGCCCGGAGGCGGTGTTGTATGCCCGGAGGCGGTGTGGTATGCCCGGAGGCGGTACAACACCGCCTCCGGGCATGATGATGATGATAATGATGATGATGATGATGATGATGATGATGATGATGATGATGATGATGATGATGATGATGATGATGATGATGATGATGATGATGATGATGATGATGATGATGATGATGATGATGATGATGATGATGATGATGATGATGATGATGATGATGATGATGATGTTGCTGATGATGATGTTGCTGATGATGATGTTGCTGATGATGATGTTGTTGATGATGTTGCTGATGATGTTGCTGATGATGTTGCTGATGATGTTGCTGATGATGTTGATGATGATGTTGATGATGATGTTGATGATGATGTTGATGATGATGTTGATGATGATGTTGCTGATGATGTTGCTGATGATGTTGCTGATGATGTTGCTGATGATGTTTCTGATGATGTTGCTGGTGATGTTGCTGATGATGTTACTGATGATGTTGCTGATGATGACGTGAGACGGTGTGGTATGACCGGAGGCGGTGTTGTATGCCCGGAGGCGGTGTTGTATGCCCGGAGGCGGTGTGGTATGCCCGGAGGCGGTGTTGTATGCCCGGAGGCGGTGTTGTATGCCCGGAGGCGGTGTGGTATGCCCGGAGGCGGTGTTGTATGCCCGGAGGCGGTGTTGTATGCCCTGAGGCGGTCTGGTATGCCCGGAGGCGGTGTAGTATGCCCGGAGGCGGTGTTGTATGCCCGGAGGCGGTGTGGTATGCCCGGAGGCGGTGCAGTATGCCCGGAGGCGGTGTTGTATGCTCGGAGGCGGTGTGGTATGCCCGGAGGCGGTGTAGTATGCCCGGAGGCGGTGTTGTATGCCCGGAGGCGGTGTGGTATGCCCGGAGGCGGTGTAGTATGCCCGGAGGCGGTGTTGTATGCCCGGAGGCGGTGTGGTATGCCCGGAGACGGTACAACACCGCCTCCGGGCATGATGATGATAATGATGATGATGATGATGATGATGATGATGATGATGATGATGATGATGATGATGATGATGATGATGATGATGATGATGATGATGATGATGATGATGATGATGATGATGATGATGATGATGATGATGATGATGATGATGATGATGATGATGATGATGATGATGATGATGATGATGATGATGATGATGATGATGATGATGATGATGTTGCTGATGATGATGTTGCTGATGATGATGTTGCTGATGATGATGTTGTTGATGATGTTGCTGATGATGTTGCTGATGATGTTGCTGATGATGTTGCTGATGATGTTGATGATGATGTTGATGATGATGTTGATGATGATGTTGATGATGATGTTGATGATGATGTTGATGACGATGTTGATGATGATGTTGATGATGATGTTGATGTTGATGATGATGTTAATGATGATGTTGATGATGATGTTGATGATGATGTTGCTGATGATGTTGCTGATGATGTTGCTGATGATGTTGCTGGTGATGTTGCTGATGATGTTGCTGATGATGTTGCTGATGATGTTGCTGATGATGACGTGAGACGGTGTGGTATGCCCGTTTGCGGTGTTGTATGCCCGGAGGCGGTGTTGTATGCCCGGAGGCGGTGTGGTATGCCCGGAGGCGGTGTTGTATGCCCGGAGGCGGTGTTGTATGCCCGGAGGCGGTGTGGTATGCCCGGAGGCGGTGTAGTATGCCCGGAGGCGGTGTTGTATGCCCGGAGGCGGTGTGGTATGCCCGGAGGCGGTGTAGTATGCCCGGAGGCGGTGTTGTATGCCCGGAGGCGGTGTGGTATGCCCGGAGGCGGTACAACACCGCCTCCGGGCATGATGATGATAATGATGATGATGATGATGATGATGATGATGATGATGATGATGATGATGATGATGATGATGATGATGATGATGATGATGATGATGATGATGATGATGTTGCTGATGATGATGTTGCTGATGATGATGTTGCTGATGATGATGTTGTTGATGATGTTGCTGATGATGTTGCTGATGATGTTGCTGATGATGTTGCTGATGATGTTGATGATGATGTTGATGATGATGTTGATGATGATGTTGATGATGATGTTGATGATGATGTTGCTGATGATGTTGCTGATGATGTTGCTGATGATGTTGCTGATGATGTTGCTGGTGATGTTGCTGATGATGTTGCTGATGATGTTGCTGATGATGACGTGAGACGGTGTGGTATGCCCGGAGGCGGTGTTGTATGCCCGGAGGCGGTGTTGTATGCCCGGAGGCGGTGTGGTATGCCCGGAGGCGGTGTTGTATGCCCGGAGGCGGTGTTGTATGCCCGGAGGCGGTGTGGTATGCCCGGAGGCGGTGTTGTATGCCCGGAGGCGGTGTTGTATGCCCTGAGGCGGTCTGGTATGCCCGGAGGCGGTGTAGTATGCCCGGAGGCGGTGTTGTATGCCCGGAGGCGGTGTGGTATGCCCGGAGGCGGTGCAGTATGCCCGGAGGCGTTGTTGTATGCCCGGAGGCGGTGTGGTATGCCCGGAGGCGGTGTAGTATGCCCGGAGGCGGTGTTGTATGCCCGGAGGCGGTGTGGTATGCCCGGAAGCGGTGTAGTATGCCCGGAGGCGGTGTTGTATGCCCGGAGGCGGTGTGGTATGCCCGGAGGCGGTACAACACCGCCTCCGGGCATGATGATGATAATGATGATGATGATGATGATGATGATGATGATGATGATGATGATGATGATGATGATGATGATGATGATGATGATGATGATGATGATGATGATGATGATGATGATGATGATGATGATGATGATGATGATGATGATGATGATGATGATGATGATGATGATGATGATGATGATGATGATGATGATGATGATGATGATGATGATGATGATGTTGCTGATGATGATGTTGCTGATGATGATGTTGCTGATGATGATGTTGTTGATGATGTTGCTGATGATGTTGCTGATGATGTTGCTGATGATGTTGCTGATGATGTTGATGATGATGTTGATGATGATGTTGATGATGATGTTGATGATGATGTTGATGATGATGTTGCTGATGATGTTGCTGATGATGTTGCTGATGATGTTGCTGATGATATTGCTGATGATGTTGCTGGTGATGTTGCTGATGATGTTGCTGATGATGTTGCTGATGATGACGTGAGACGGTGTGGTATGCCCGGAGGCGGTGTTGTATGCCCGGAGGCGGTGTTGTATGCCCGGAGGCGGTGTGGTATGCCCGGAGGCGGTGTTGTATGCCCGGAGGCGGTGTTGTATGCCCTGAGGCGGTGTGGTATGCCCGGAGGCGGTGTTGTATGCCCGGAGGCGGTGTTGTATGCCCTGAGGCGGTGTGGTATGCCCGGAGGCGGTGTAGTTTGCCCGGAGGCGGTGTTGTATGCCCGGAGGCGGTGTGGTATGCCCGGAGGCGGTGTAGTATGCCCGGAGGCGGTGTTGTATGCCCGGAGGCGGTGTGGTATGCCCGGAGGCGGTACAACACCGCCTCCGGGCATGATGATGATGATAATGATGATGATGATGATGATGATGATGATGATGATGATGATGATGATGATGATGATGATGATGATGATGATGATGATGATGATGATGATGATGATGATGATGATGATGATGATGATGATGATGATGATGATGATGATGATGATGATGATGATGATGATGATGATGATGATGATGATGATGATGATGATGATGATGATGATGATGATGATGATGATGATGATGATGATGATGATGATGATGATGATGATGATGATGATGATGATGATGATGATGATGATGATGATGATGATGATGATGAAGATGATGATGATGATGATGATGATGATGATGTTGCTGATGATGATGTTGCTGATGATGATGTTGCTGATGATGATGTTGTTGATGATGTTGCTCATGATGTTGATGATGATGTTGCTGATTATGTTGCTGATGATGTTGATGATGATGTTGATGATGATGTTGATGATGATGTTGATGATGATGTTGATGATGATGTTGATGATGATGTTGATGTTGATAATGATGATGATGTTGATGATGATGTTGATGATGATGTTCATGATGATGTTGATGTTGATGATGATGTTGATGATGATGTTGATGATGATGTTGATGATGATGTTGATGATGATGTTGCTGATGATGTTGCTGATGATGTTGCTGATGATGTTGCTGATGATGTTGCTGATGATGTTGCTGGTGATGTTGCTGATGATGTTGCTGATGATGTTGCTGATGATGACGTGAGACGGTGTGGTATGCCCGGAGGCGGTGTTGTATGCCCGGAGGCGGTGTTGTATGCCCGGAGGCGGTGTAGTATGCCCGGAGGCGGTGTTGTATGCCCGGAGGCGGTGTTGTATGCCCGGAGGCGGTGTGATATGCCCGGAGGCGGTGTTGTATGCCCGGAGGCGGTGTTGTATGCCCTGAAGCGGTCTGGTATGCCCGGAGGCGGTTTAGTATGCCCGGAGGCGGTGTTGTATGCCCGGAGGCGGTGTGTATGCCCGGAGGTGGTGCAGTATGCCCGGAGGCGGTGTTGTATGCCCGGAGGCGGTGTGGTATGCCCGGAGGCGGTGTAGTATGCCCGGAGGCGGTGTTGTTTGCCCGGAGGCGGTGTGGTATGCCCGGAGGCGGTGTAGTATGCCCGGAGGCGGTGTTGTATGCCCGGAGGCGGTGTGGTATGCCCGGAGGCGGTACAACACCGCCTCCGGGCATGATGATGATAATGATGATGATGATGATGATGATGATGATGATGATGATGATGATGATGATGATGATGATGATGATGATGATGATGATGATGATGATGATGATGATGATGATGATGATGATGATGATGATGATGATGATGTTGCTGATGATGATGTTGCTGATGATGATGTTGCTGATGATGATGTTGTTGATGATGTTGCTTATGATGTTGCTGATGATGTTGCTGATGATGTTGCTGATGATGTTGATGATGATGTTGATGATGATGTTGATGATGATGTTGATGATGATGTTGATGATGATGTTGCTGATGATGTTGCTGATGATGTTGCTGATGATGTTGCTGATGATGTTTCTGATGATGTTGCTGGTGATGTTGCTGATGATGTTGCTGATTATGTTGCTGATGATGACGTGAGACGGTGTGGTATGACCGGAGGCGGTGTTGTATGCCCGGAGGCGGTGTTGTATGCCCGGAGGCGGTGTGGTATGCCCGGAGGCGGTGTTGTATGCCCGGAGGCGGTGTTGTATGCCCGGAGGCGGTGTGGTATGCCCGGAGGCGGTGTTGTATGCCCGGAGGCGGTGTTGTATGCCCTGAGGCGGTCTGGTATGCCCGGAGGCGGTGTAGTATGCCCGGAGGCGGTGTTGTATGCCCGGAGGTGGTGTGGTATGCCCGGAGGCGGTGCAGTATGCCCGGAGGCGGTGTTGTATGCCCGGAGGCGGTGTGGTATGCCCGGAGGCGGTGTAGTATGCCCGGAGGCGGTGTTGTATGCCCGGAGGCGGTGTGGTATGCCCGGAGGCGGTGTAGTATGCCCGGAGGCGGTGTTGTATGCCCGGAGGCGGTGTGGTATGCCCGGAGGCGGTACAACACCGCCTCCGGGCATGATGATGATAATGATGATGATGATGATGATGATGATGATGATGATGATGATGATGATGATGATGATGATGATGATGATGATGATGATGATGATGATGATGATGATGATGATGATGATGATGATGATGATGATGATGATGATGATGATGATGATGATGATGATGATGATGATGATGATGATGATGATGATGATGATGATGATGATGATGATGATGATGATGTTGCTGATGATGATGTTGCTGATGATGATGTTGCTGATGATGATGTTGTTGATGATGTTGCTGATGATGTTGCTGATGATGTTACTGATGATGTTGCTGATGATGTTGATGATGATGTTGATGATGATGTTGATGATGTTGATGATGATGTTGATGATGATGTTGATGATGATGTTGATGATGATGTTGATGATGATGTTGATGTTGATGATGATGTTAATGATGATGTTGATGATGATGTTGATGATGATGTTGCTGATGATGTTGCTGATGATGTTGCTGATGATGTTGCTGGTGATGTTGCTGATGATGTTGCTGATGATGTTGCTGATGATGTTGCTGATGATGACGTGAGACGGTGTGGTATGCCCGTTTGCGGTGTTGTATGCCCGGAGGCGGTGTTGTATGCCCGGAGGCGGTGTGGTATGCCCGGAGGCGGTGTTGTATGCCCGGAGGCGGTGTTGTATGCCCGGAGGCGGTGTGGTATGCCCGGAGGCGGTGTAGTATGCCCGGAGGCGGTGTTGTATGCCCGGATGCGGTGTGGTATGCCCGGAGGCGGTGTAGTATGCCCGGAGGCGGTGTTGTATGCCCGGAGGCGGTGTGGTATGCCCGGAGGCGGTACAACACCGCCTCCGGGCATGATGATGATGATGATGATGATGATGATGATGATGATGATGATGATGATGATGATGATGATGATGATGATGATGATGATGATGATGATGATGATGATGATGATGATGATGATGATGATGATGATGATGATGATGATGATGATGATGATGATGATGATGATGATGATGATGATGATGATGATGATGATGATGATGATGATGATGATGATGATGATGATGATGATGATGATGATGATGATGATGATGATGATGATGATGATGATGATGATGATGATGATGATGATGATGATGATGATGATGTTGCTGATGATGATGTTGCTGATGATGATGTTGCTGTTGATGATGATGTTGATGATGATGTTGCTGATGATGTTGCTGATGATGTTGCTGATGATGTTGATGATGATGTTGCTGGTGATGTTGCTGATGATGTTGCTGATGATGTTGCTGATGATGTTGCTGATGATGACGTGAGACGGTGTGGTATGCCCGGAGGCGGTGTTGTATGCCCGGAGGCGGTGTTGTATGCCCGGAGGCGGTGTGGTATGCCCGGAGGCGGTGTAGTATGCCCGGAGGCGGTGTTGTATGCCCGGAGGCGGTGTGGTATGCCCGGAGGCGGTGTAGTATGCCCGGAGGCGGTGTTGTATGCCCGGAGGCGGTGTGGTATGCCCGGAGGCGGTGTAGTTTGCCCGGAGGCGGTGTTGTATGCCCGGAGGCGGTGTGGTATGCCCGGAGGCGGTGTAGTATGCCCGGAGGCGGTGTTGTATGCCCGGAGGCGGTGTGGTATGCCCGGAGGCGGTACAACACCGCCTCCGGGCATGATGATGATGATGATGATGATGATGATGATGATGATGATGATGATGATGATGATGATGATGATGATGATGATGATGATGATGATGATGATGATGATGATGATGATGATGATGATGATGATGATGATGATGATGATGATGATGATGATGATGATGATGATGATGATGATGATGATGATGATGATGATGATGATGATGATGATGATGATGATGATGATGATGATGATGATGATGATGATGATGATGATGATGATGATGATGATGATGATGATGATGATGATGATGATGATGATGATGATGATGATGATGATGATGATGATGATGATGATGATGATGATGATGATGATGATGATGATGATGATGTTGCTGATGATGATGTTGCTGATGATGATGTTGCTGATGATGATGTTGTTGATGATGTTGCTCATGATGTTGATGATGATGTTGCTGATTATGTTGCTGATCATGTTGATGATGATGTTGATCATGATGTTGATGATGATGTTGATGATGATGTTGATGATGATGTTGATGATGATGTTGATGTTGATGTTGATGATGATGTTGATGATGATGTTGATGATGATGTTCATGATGATGTTGATGTTGATGATGATGTTGATGATGATGTTGATGATGATGTTGATGATGATGTTGATGATGATGTTGCTGATGATGTTGCTGATGATGTTGCTGATGATGTTGCTGATGATGTTGCTGATGATGTTGCTGGTGATGTTGCTGATGATGTTGCTGATGATGTTGCTGATGATGACGTGAGACGGTGTGGTATGCCCGGAGGCGGTGTTGTATGCCCGGAGGCGGTGTTGTATGCCCGGAGGCGGTGTGGTATGCCCGGAGGCGGTGTTGTATGCCCGGAGGCGGTGTTGTATGCCCGGAGGCGGTGTGGTATGCCCGGAGGCGGTGTTGTATGCCCGGAGGCGGTGTTGTATGCCCTGAGGCGGTCTGGTATGCCCGGAGGCGGTGTAGTATGCCCGGAGGCGGTGTTGTATGCCCGGAGGCGGTGTGGTATGCCCGGAGGCGGTGCAGTATGCCCGGAGGCGGTGTTGTATGCCCGGAGGCGGTGTGGTATGCCCGGAGGCGGTGTAGTATGCCCGGAGGCGGTGTTGTATGCCCGGAGGCGGTGTGGTATGCCCGGAGGCGGTGTAGTATGCCCGGAGGCGGTGTTGTATGCCCGGAGGCGGTGTGGTATGCCCGGAGGCGGTACAACACCGCCTCCGGGCATGATGATGATAATGATGATGATGATGATGATGATGATGATGATGATGATGATGATGATGATGATGATGATGATGATGATGATGATGATGATGATGATGATGATGATGATGATGATGATGATGATGATGATGATGATGATGATGATGATGATGATGATGATGATGTTGCTGATGATGATGTTGCTGATGATGATGTTGCTGATGATGATGTTGTTGATGATGTTGCTGATGATGTTGCTGATGATGTTGCTGATGATGTTGCTGATGATGTTGATGATGATGTTGATGATGATGTTGATGATGATGTTGATGATGATGTTGATGATGATGTTGCTGATGATGTTGCTGATGATGTTGCTGATGATGTTGCTGATGATGTTGCTGGTGATGTTGCTGATGATGTTGCTGATGATGTTGCTGATGATGACGTGAGACGGTGTGGTATGCCCGGAGGCGGTGTTGTATGCCCGGAGGCGGTGTTGTATGCCCGGAGGCGGTGTGGTATGCCCGGAGGCGGTGTTGTATGCCCGGAGGCGGTGTTGTATGCCCGGAGGCGGTGTGGTATGCCCGGAGGCGGTGTTGTATGCCCGGAGGCGGTGTTGTATGCCCTGAGGCGGTCTGGTATGCCCGGAGGCGGTGTAGTATGCCCGGAGGCGGTGTTGTATGCCCGGAGGCGGTGTGGTATGCCCGGAGGCGGTGCAGTATGCCCGGAGGCGTTGTTGTATGCCCGGAGGCAGTGTGGTATGACCGGAGGCGGTGTAGTATGCCCGGAGGCGGTGTTGTATGCCCGGAGGCGGTGTGGTATGCCCGGAGGCGGTACAACACCGCCTCCGGGCATGATGATGATGATGATGATGATGATGATGATGATGATGATGATGATGATGATGATGATGATGATGATGATGATGATGATGATGATGATGATGATGATGATGATGATGATGATGATGATGATGATGATGATGATGTTGCTGATGATGATGTTGCTGATGATGATGTTGCTGATGATGATGTTGTTGATGATGTTGCTTATGATGTTGCTGATGATGTTGCTGATGATGTTGCTGATGATGTTGATGATGATGTTGATGATGATGTTGATGATGATGTTGATGATGATGTTGATGATGATGTTGCTGATGATGTTGCTGATGATGTTGCTGATGATGTTGCTGATGATGTTTCTGATGATGTTGCTGGTGATGTTGCTGATGATGTTGCTGATTATGTTGCTGATGATGACGTGAGACGGTGTGGTATGACCGGAGGCGGTGTTGTATGCCCGGAGGCGGTGTTGTATGCCCGGAGGCGGTGTGGTATGCCCGGAGGCGGTGTTGTATGCCCGGAGGCGGTGTTGTATGCCCGGAGGCGGTGTGGTATGCCCGGAGGCGGTGTTGTATGCCCGGAGGCGGTGTTGTATGCCCTGAGGCGGTCTGGTATGCCCGGAGGCGGTGTAGTATGCCCGGAGGCGGTGTTGTATGCCCGGAGGCGGTGTGGTATGCCCGGAGGCGGTGCAGTATGCCCGGAGGCGGTGTTGTATGCCCGGAGGCGGTGTGGTATGCCCGGAGGCGGTGTAGTATGCCCGGAGGCGGTGTTGTATGCCCGGAGGCGGTGTGGTATGCCCGGAGGCGGTGTAGTATGCCCGGAGGCGGTGTTGTATGCCCGGAGGCGGTGTGGTATGCCCGGAGGCGGTACAACACCGCCTCCGGGCATGATGATGATAATGATGATGATGATGATGATGATGATGATGATGATGATGATGATGATGATGATGATGATGATGATGATGATGATGATGATGATGATGATGATGATGATGATGATGATGATGATGATGATGATGATGATGATGATGATGATGATGATGATGATGATGATGATGATGATGATGATGATGATGATGATGATGATGATGATGATGATGATGTTGCTGATGATGATGTTGCTGATGATGATGTTGCTGATGATGATGTTGTTGATGATGTTGCTGATGATGTTGCTGATGATGTTGCTGATGATGTTGCTGATGATGTTGATGATGATGTTGATGATGATGTTGATGATGATGTTGATGATGATGTTGATGATGATGTTGATGATGATGTTGATGATGATGTTGATGATGATGTTGATGTTGATGATGATGTTAATGATGATGTTGATGATGATGTTGATGATGATGTTGCTGATGATGTTGCTGATGATGTTGCTGATGATGTTGCTGGTGATGTTGCTGATGATGTTGCTGATGATGTTGCTGATGATGTTGCTGATGATGACGTGAGACGGTGTGGTATGCCCGTTTGCGGTGTTGTATGCCCGGAGGCGGTGTTGTATGCCCGGAGGCGGTGTGGTATGCCCGGAGGCGGTGTAGTATGCCCGGAGGCGGTGTTGTATGCCCGGAGGCGGTGTGGTATGCCCGGAGGCGGTGTAGTTTGCCCGGAGGCGGTGTTGTATGCCCGGAGGCGGTGTGGTATGCCCGGAGGCGGTACAACACCGCCTCCGGGCATGATGATGATGATGATGATGATGATGATGATGATGATGATGATGATGATGATGATGATGATGATGATGATGATGATGATGATGATGATGATGATGATGATGATGATGATGATGATGATGATGATGATGATGATGATGATGATGATGATGATGATGATGATGATGATGATGATGATGATGATGATGATGATGATGATGATGATGATGATGATGATGATGATGATGATGATGATGATGATGATGATGATGATGATGATGATGATGATGATGATGATGATGATGATGATGATGATGTGTGCTGATGATGATGTTGCTGATGATGATGTTGCTGTTGATGATGATGTTGATGATGATGTTGCTGATGATGTTGCTGATGATGTTGCTGATGATGTTGATGATGATGTTGCTGGTGATGTTGCTGATGATGTTGCTGATGATGTTGCTGATGATGTTGCTGATGATGACGTGAGACGGTGTGGTATGCCCGGAGGCGGTGTTGTATGCCCGGAGGCGGTGTTGTATGCCCGGAGGCGGTGTGGTATGCCCGGAGGCGGTGTAGTATGCCCGGAGGCGGTGTTGTATGCCCGGAGGCGGTGTGGTATGCCCGGAGGCGGTGTAGTATGCCCGGAGGCGGTGTTGTATGCCCGGAGGCGGTGTGGTATGCCCGGAGGCGGTGTAGTTTGCCCGGAGGCGGTGTTGTATGCCCGGAGGCGGTGTGGTATGCCCGGAGGCGGTGTAGTATGCCCGGAGGCGGTGTTGTATGCCCGGAGGCGGTGTGGTATGCCCGGAGGCGGTACAACACCGCCTCCGGGCATGATGATGATGATGATGATGATGATGATGATGATGATGATGATGATGATGATGATGATGATGATGATGATGATGATGATGATGATGATGATGATGATGATGATGATGATGATGATGATGATGATGATGATGATGATGATGATGATGATGATGATGATGATGATGATGATGATGATGATGATGATGATGATGATGATGATGATGATGATGATGATGATGATG
>JAXIVJ010004371.1:0-7500 GCA_036785665.1 Chirona hameri | reverse complement strand
TGCCCGGAGGCGTTGTTGTATGCCCGGAGGCAGTGTGGTATGACCGGAGGCGGTGTAGTATGCCCGGAGGCGGTGTTGTATGCCCGGAGGCGGTGTGGTATGCCCGGAAGCGGTGTAGTATGCCCGGAGGCGGTGTTGTATGCCCGGAGGCGGTGTGGTATGCCCGGAGGCGGTACAACACCGCCTCCGGGCATGATGATGATAATGATGATGATGATGATGATGATGATGATGATGATGATGATGATGATGATGATGATGATGATGATGATGATGATGATGATGATGATGATGATGATGATGATGATGATGATGATGATGATGATGATGATGATGATGATGATGATGATGATGATGATGATGATGATGATGATGATGATGATGATGATGATGATGATGATGATGATGATGATGATGATGATGATGATGATGTTGCTGATGATGATGTTGCTGATGATGATGTTGCTGATGATGATGTTGTTGATGATGTTGCTGATGATGTTGCTGATGATGTTGCTGATGATGTTGCTGATGATGTTGATGATGATGTTGATGATGATGTTGATGAAGATGTTGATGATGATGTTGATGATGATGTTGCTGATGATGTTGCTGATGATGTTGCTGATGATGTTGCTGATGATGTTGCTGATGATGTTGCTGGTGATGTTGCTGATGATGTTGCTGATGATGTTGCTGATGATGACGTGAGACGGTGTGGTATGCCCGGAGGCGGTGTTGTATGCCCGGAGGCGGTGTTGTATGCCCGGAGGCGGTGTGGTATGCCCGGAGGCGGTGTTGTATGCCCGGAGGCGGTGTTGTATGCCCGGAGGCGGTGTGGTATGCCCGGAGGCGGTGTTGTATGCCCGGAGGCGGTGTTGTATGCCCTGAGGCGGTCTGGTATGCCCGGAGGCGGTGTAGTATGCCCGGAGGCGGTGTTGTATGCCCGGAGGCGGTGTGGTATGCCCGGAGGCGGTGCAGTATGCCCGGAGGCGGTGTTGTATGCCCGGAGGCGGTGTGGTATGCCCGGAGGCGGTGTAGTATGCCCGGAGGCGGTGTTGTATGCCCGGAGGCGGTGTGGTATGCCCGGAGGCGGTGTAGTATGCCCGGAGGCGGTGTTGTATGCCCGGAGGCGGTGTGGTATGCCCGGAGGCGGTACAACACCGCCTCCGGGCATGATGATGATAATGATGATGATGATGATGATGATGATGATGATGATGATGATGATGATGATGATGATGATGATGATGATGATGATGATGATGATGATGATGATGATGATGATGATGATGATGATGATGATGATGATGATGATGATGATGATGATGATGATGATGATGATGATGATGATGATGATGATGATGATGATGATGTTGCTGATGATGTCGCTGATGATGATGTTGCTGATGATGATGTTGTTGATGATGTTGCTGATGATGTTGCTGATGATGTTGCTGATGATGTTGCTGATGATGTTGATGATGATGTTGATGATGATTTTGATGATGATGTTGATGATGATGTTGATGATGATGTTGCTGATGATGTTGCTGATGATGTTGCTGATGATGTTGCTGATGATGTTGCTGGTGATGTTGCTGATGATGTTGCTGATGATGTTGCTGATGATGACGTGAGACGGTGTGATATGCCCGGAGGCGGTGTTGTATGCCCGGAGGCGGTGTTGTATGCCCGGAGGCGGTGTGGTATGCCCGGAGGCGGTGTTGTATGCCCGGAGGCGGTGTTGTATGCCCGGAGGCGGTGTGGTATGCCCGGAGGCGGTGTTGTATGCCCGGAGGCGGTGTTGTATGCCCTGAGGCGGTCTGGTATGCCCGGAGGCGGTGTAGTATGCCCGGAGGCGGTGTTGTATGCCCGGAGGCGGTGTGGTATGCCCGGAGGCGGTGCAGTATGCCCGGAGGCGTTGTTGTATGCCCGGAGGCGGTGTGGTATGCCCGGAGGCGGTGTAGTATGCCCGGAGGCGGTGTTGTATGCCCGGAGGCGGTGTGGTATGCCCGGAAGCGGTGTAGTATGCCCGGAGGCGGTGTTGTATGCCCGGAGGCGGTGTGGTATGCCCGGAGGCGGTACAACACCGCCTCCGGGCATGATGATGATAATGATGATGATGATGATGATGATGATGATGATGATGATGATGATGATGATGATGATGATGATGATGATGATGATGATGATGATGATGATGATGATGATGATGATGATGATGATGATGATGATGATGATGATGATGATGATGATGATGATGATGATGATGATGATGATGATGATGATGTGTGCTGATGATGATGTTGCTGATGATGATGTTGCTGATGATGATGTTGCTGATGATGATGTTGATGATGATGTTGCTGATGATGTTGCTGATGATGTTGCTGATGATGTTGCTGATGATGTTGATGATGATGTTGCTGATGATGTTGCTGATGATGTTGCTGATGATGTTGCTGGTGATGTTGCTGATGATGTTGCTGATGATGTTGCTGATGATGACGTGAGACGGTGTGGTATGCCCGGAGGCGGTGTTGTATGCCCGGAGGCGGTGTTGTATGCCCGGAGGCGGTGTGGTATGCCCGGAGGCGGTGTTGTATGCCCGGAGGCGGTGTTGTATGCCCGGAGGCGGTGTGGTATGCCCGGAGGCGGTGTTGTATGCCCGGAGGCGGTGTTGTATGCCCTGAGGCGGTCTGGTATGCCCGGAGGCGGTGTAGTATGCCCGGAGGCGGTGTTGTATGCCCGGAGGCGGTGTGGTATGCCCGGAGGCGGTGCAGTATGCCCGGAGGCGGTGTTGTATGCCCGGAGGCGGTGTGGTATGCCCGGAGGCGGTGTAGTATGCCCGGAGGCGGTGTTGTATGCCCGGAGGCGGTGTGGTATGCCCGGAGGCGGTGTAGTATGCCCGGAGGCGGTGTTGTATGCCCGGAGGCGGTGTGGTATGCCCGGAGGCGGTACAACACCGCCTCCGGGCATGATGATGATAATGATGATGATGATGATGATGATGATGATGATGATGATGATGATGATGATGATGATGATGATGATGATGATGATGATGATGATGATGATGATGATGATGATGATGATGATGATGATGATGATGATGATGATGATGATGATGATGATGATGATGATGATGATGATGATGATGATGATGATGATGTTGCTGATGATGTCGCTGATGATGATGTTGCTGATGATGATGTTGTTGATGATGTTGCTGATGATGTTGCTGATGATGTTGCTGATGATGTTGCTGATGATGTTGATGATGATGTTGATGATGATTTTGATGATGATGTTGATGATGATGTTGATGATGATGTTGCTGATGATGTTGCTGATGATGTTGCTGATGATGTTGCTGATGATGTTGCTGGTGATGTTGCTGATGATGTTGCTGATGATGTTGCTGATGATGACGTGAGACGGTGTGGTATGCCCGGAGGCGGTGTTGTATGCCCGGAGGCGGTGTTGTATGCCCGGAGGCGGTGTGGTATGCCCGGAGGCGGTGTTGTATGCCCGGAGGCGGTGTTGTATGCCCGGAGGCGGTGTGGTATGCCCGGAGGCGGTGTTGTATGCCCGGAGGCGGTGTTGTATGCCCTGAGGCGGTCTGGTATGCCCGGAGGCGGTGTAGTATGCCCGGAGGCGGTGTTGTATGCCCGGAGGCGGTGTGGTATGCCCGGAGGCGGTGCAGTATGCCCGGAGGCGTTGTTGTATGCCCGGAGGCGGTGTGGTATGCCCGGAGGCGGTGTAGTATGCCCGGAGGCGGTGTTGTATGCCCGGAGGCGGTGTGGTATGCCCGGAAGCGGTGTAGTATGCCCGGAGGCGGTGTTGTATGCCCGGAGGCGGTGTGGTATGCCCGGAGGCGGTACAACACCGCCTCCGGGCATGATGATGATAATGATGATGATGATGATGATGATGATGATGATGATGATGATGATGATGATGATGATGATGATGATGATGATGATGATGATGATGATGATGATGATGATGATGATGATGATGATGATGATGATGATGATGATGATGATGATGATGATGATGATGATGATGATGATGATGATGATGATGTTGCTGATGATGATGTTGCTGATGATGATGTTGCTGATGATGATGTTGCTGATGATGATGTTGTTGATGATGTTGCTGATGATGTTGCTGATGATGTTGCTGATGATGTTGCTGATGATGTTGATGATGATGTTGATGATGATGTTGATGATGATGTTGTTGATGATGTTGCTGATGATGTTGCTGATGATGTTGCTGATGATGTTGCTGATGATGACGTGAGACGGTGTGGTATGCCCGGAGGCGGTGTTGTATGCCCGGAGGCGGTGTTGTATGCCCGGAGGCGGTGTGGTATGCCCGGAGGCGGTGTTGTATGCCCGGAGGCGGTGTTGTATGCCCGGAGGCGGTGTGGTATGCCCGGAGGCGGTGTTGTATGCCCGGAGGCGGTGTTGTATGCCCTGAGGCGGTCTGGTATGCCCGGAGGCGGTGTAGTATGCCCGGAGGCGGTGTTGTATGCCCGGAGGCGGTGTGGTATGCCCGGAGGCGGTGCAGTATGCCCGGAGGCGGTGTTGTATGCCCGGAGGCGGTGTGGTATGCCCGGAGGCGGTGTAGTATGCCCGGAGGCGGTGTTGTATGCCCGGAGGCGGTGTGGTATGCCCGGAGGCGGTGTAGTATGCCCGGAGGCGGTGTTGTATGCCCGGAGGCGGTGTGGTATGCCCGGAGGCGGTACAACACCGCCTCCGGGCATGATGATGATAATGATGATGATGATGATGATGATGATGATGATGATGATGATGATGATGATGATGATGATGATGATGATGATGATGATGATGATGATGATGATGATGATGATGATGATGATGATGATGATGATGATGATGATGATGATGATGATGATGATGATGATGATGATGATGATGATGATGATGATGATGATGATGATGATGATGATGATGATGATGATGTTGCTGATGATGATGTTGCTGATGATGATGTTGCTGATGATGATGTTGTTGATGATGTTGCTGATGATGTTGCTGATGATGTTGCTGATGATGTTGCTGATGATGTTGATGATGATGTTGATGATGATGTTGATGATGATGTTGATGATGATGTTGATGATGATGTTGATGATGATGTTGATGATGATGTTGATGATGATGTTGATGTTGATGATGATGTTAATGATGATGTTGATGATGATGTTGATGATGATGTTGCTGATGATGTTGCTGATGATGTTGCTGATGATGTTGCTGGTGATGTTGCTGATGATGTTGCTGATGATGTTGCTGATGATGTTGCTGATGATGACGTGAGACGGTGTGGTATGCCCGTTTGCGGTGTTGTATGCCCGGAGGCGGTGTTGTATGCCCGGAGGCGGTGTGGTATGCCCGGAGGCGGTGTTGTATGCCCGGAGGCGGTGTTGTATGCCCGGAGGCGGTGTGGTATGCCCGGAGGCGGTGTAGTATGCCCGGAGGCGGTGTTGTATGCCCGGAGGCGGTGTGGTATGCCCGGAGGCGGTGTAGTATGCCCGGAGGCGGTGTTGTATGCCCGGAGGCGGTGTTGTATGCCCGGAGGCGGTGTTGTATGCCCGGAGGCGGTGTGGTATGCCCGGAGGCGGTGTTGTATGCCCGGAGGCGGTGTTGTATGCCCTGAGGCGGTCTGGTATGCCCGGAGGCGGTGTAGTATGCTCGGAGGCGGTGTTGTATGCCCGGAGGCGGTGTGGTATGCCCGGAGGCGGTGCAGTATGCCCGGAGGCGGTGTTGTATGCCCGGAGGCGGTGTGGTATGCCCGGAGGCGGTGTAGTATGCCCGGAGGCGGTGTTGTATGCCCGGAGGCGGTGTGGTATGCCCGGAGGCGGTGTAGTATGCCCGGAGGCGGTGTTGTATGCCCGGAGGCGGTGTGGTATGCCCGGAGGCGGTACAACACCGCCTCCGGGCATGATGATGATAATGATGATGATGATGATGATGATGATGATGATGATGATGATGATGATGATGATGATGATGATGATGATGATGATGATGATGATGATGATGATGATGATGATGATGATGATGTTGCTGATGATGATGTTGCTGATGATGATGTTGCTGATGATGATGTTGTTGATGATGTTGCTGATGATGTTGCTGATGATGTTGCTGATGATGTTGCTGATGATGTTGATGATGATGTTGATGATGATGTTGATGAAGATGTTGATGATGATGTTGATGATGATGTTGCTGATGATGTTGCTGATGATGTTGCTGATGATGTTGCTGATGATGTTGCTGATGATGTTGCTGGTGATGTTGCTGATGATGTTGCTGATGATGTTGCTGATGATGACGTGAGACGGTGTGGTATGCCCGGAGGCGGTGTTGTATGCCCGGAGGCGGTGTGGTATGCCCGGAGGCGGTGCAGTATGCCCGGAGGCGTTGTTGTATGCCCGGAGGCAGTGTGGTATGCCCGGAGGCGGTGTAGTATGCCCGGAGGCGGTGTTGTATGCCCGGAGGCGGTGTGGTATGCCCGGAAGCGGTGTAGTATGCCCGGAGGCGGTGTTGTATGCCCGGAGGCGGTGTTGTATGCCCGGAGGCGGTGTGGTATGCCCGGAAGCGGTGTAGTATGCCCGGAGGCGGTGTTGTATGCCCGGAGGCGGTGTGGTATGCCCGGAGGCGGTACAACACCGCCTCCGGGCATGATGATGATAATGATGATGATGATGATGATGATGATGATGATGATGATGATGATGATGATGATGATGATGATGATGATGATGATGATGAAGATGATGATGATGATGATGATGATGATGATGATGATGATGATGATGATGATGATGATGATGATGATGATGATGATGATGATGATGATGATGATGATGATGATGATGATGATGTTGCTGATAATGATGTTGCTGATGATGATGTTGCTGATGATGATGTTGTTGATGATGTTGCTGATGATGTTGCTGATGATGTTGCTGATGATGTTGCTGATGATGTTGATGATGATGTTGATGATGATGTTGATGAAGATGTTGATGATGATGTTGATGATGATGTTGCTGATGATGTTGCTGATGATGTTGCTGATGATGTTGCTGATGATGTTGCTGATGATGTTGCTGGTGATGTTGCTGATGATGTTGCTGATGATGTTGCTGATGATGACGTGAGACGGTGTGGTATGCCCGGAGGCGGTGTTGTATGCCCGGAGGCGGTGTGGTATGCCCGGAGGCGGTGCAGTATGCCCGGAGGCGTTGTTGTATGCCCGGAGGCAGTGTGGTATGCCCGGAGGCGGTGTAGTATGCCCGGAGGCGGTGTTGTATGCCCGGAGGCGGTGTGGTATGCCCGGAAGCGGTGTAGTATGCCCGGAGGCGGTGTTGTATGCCCGGAGGCGGTGTGGTATGCCCGGAGGCGGTACAACACCGCCTCCGGGCATGATGATGATAATGATGATGAT
>JAXIVJ010004370.1:0-83688 GCA_036785665.1 Chirona hameri | reverse complement strand
ATATAATATATATATATATATATATATATATATTATATATATATATATATATATATATATATATATATATATATATATATATATATATATATATATATATATATATATATATATATATATATATATATATATATATATATATATATATATATATATATATATATATATATATATATATATATATATATATATATATATATATATATATATATATATATATATATATATATATATATATTTTTTATTGAACTACAACTTTTTTTTAATTGAACTTCAGTTTTTTTTATAAATTGAAGTGTATCTTTTTTTTAATCGAATTTTGTCTTTTTTAAATCGAACTTCAGCTTTTTTAAATTGAACTTCAGCTTTTTTAAATTTAACTTTATCTTTTTTTAAATTGAACTTAAAAAGGTGTAGTCCTGTGTCGAAATTACTTGATGTAATTGTTTCACCACAACCCGTTTTTCGATCTGCTCTACAAATCTGCTATCTCAGTTCAAAACCCCACGTTAAAGGTGAACTATTCCCTTTAACAATTGTTTATAGTTGCATTATCAGTTATATGCTTTCACTACACCTTTTTAAGTTCAATTTGAAAAAGCTGAAGTTCAATTAAAAACAAGCTGAAGTTCAATTTAAAAAAGCTGAAGTTCCATTTAAAAAGCTATAGTTCAAATAAAAATAAAAATAAAATTCGAGTTAAAACCCTGGCGTTCGGGGCTGAATGTGCGCAAACTAAACGGCGAAACAAACACATTATTATTATGTAATTGCGAGAAGACAAAAATTATGAATAAAATCCATGAACTTCTTACTAATCATAACAAGATGACGACCTCTTCAAGGCCTTTATTCCTTTATACATATCAACAAGTCGCCTTCCGAAAGTGTTGCACGTGTGCAGGTGTGCAGAGACTCAGCTGGAGCTCAATATTATGTGTAGGGACATGAAGAGGGAGATGGCCTGCACCTTCATGGACATGATGAACACACAGCCAGGCCTGACACAGGGAGAACACCGCCTGCGGTACCTGGAGGCTAATATCGACAATGCCATGCCAAAGAATAACTCCCCCTCATGTCTCCGCTCATGCAACCATGTGCAGCGACACTTCCTTGGGTGCATGACCCTGGCCGATCTTGATATGGAGGACGTAGCCTTTAGCTTGTGTGTTGCGAACCATTCATGTACATGTACACATAATGTGTGTTGAACCCCAGTTGAGTCTCTGCACACTGCACACGTTGAACACTATCAGAAGGCGACCTGTTATATGTATACAAGAATAAAGATCTTGAAGAGTTCATCTTCTTATGATTAGCCGGAAGTTCACGGATTTTATTCATACAAATTATTCGCAATTACATAATTATAGAAGTGTTTGTTTTTGTCTCGCCGTTTATGTAGATTGCGCAAATTTAGCCCGAACGCCAGTGTTTTAACTTGATTTGTTTTCCTTTTTGAACTATAGCTTTTTTAAATTGAACTTCAGGTTTTTTAATTGAACTTCAGCTTTTTTAAATCGAACTTTATCTTGTTTTAAATCGAACTTTATCTTGTTAAATTGAACGTGACCTTTTTTAAATTGAACTTAGCTTTTTAAATTGAACTTAAAAGGTGTAGACCGTTTGGAAGATCTTGCCTCAACTTTTTCGTCTTTTTCGTCGATACATTTTTCTTTTCTTATTTTGTTAAGTCTACTTTTCCACGAGGACTAAAACGTAGGCTACTATCATTTTGTCTTGTCTGGAATCATGTATTCAAAGGTGTTTGGCTGGAGTGGATTGTTGCTGCTCTGCCTACTAATCCGAGTGGCAACTGGCCGGAACGAAAAGTTTTCCGGCATCCGTCTCTCTGCCAGTCAGTCGGGCCACAATAACGCCGGGTAGCTCGGCGATCCGTCAGCGGACCGGAGGCCGGCGGCGCGGCGGCGGCGGTGCCAGGGGGGGGGGGGGTAAACACTCACACAGGCCCGGCCCATCGCTCACCACTGCTGGAGAGGAGACGGGATCCGCCTGAGAGAGGCCCTAATCTGGCGAGTGAGCCGGGCGGCGCCGGAGTGAGGCGGTGATCGGAGATGAGGGGTCGTGTCACTCCTCCCCCTCGCGCCATCCCGCCCCGCCACGCCGCGCCGTCTCGCCGGCGGTGATCGGAGATGGGAGGGGGATCGGGGATCACCTCCCCCGTCATCCCGCCCAGCGCGACGTCTCACCAGCGGGTGATCGGAGATGGGAGGGGGGGGGGGGGGGTCGGGGGTCACCCCGTCCCCCGTCATCCGCCACGCCGCGCCGTCTCGTCGGCGGTGATCGGAGAGGGGAGGGGGGATCGGGGGTCACCCCCCCGTCATCCCGCCACGCCGCGCCGTCTCACCAGCGGTGATCGGAGATGGGAGGGGGGATCGGGGGTCACCTCCCCCGTCATCCCGCCCCGCCGCGCCGTCTCGCCGGCGGTGATCGGAGATGGGAGGGGGATCGGGGGTTACCCCCCCGTCATCCCGCCCCGCCGCGCCGTCTCACCAGCGGTGATCGGAGATGGGAGGGGGGATCGGGGGGTCACCTCCCCCGTCATCCCGCCCCGCCGCGCCGTCTCACCAGCGGTGATCGGAGATGGGAGGGAGGATCGGGGGTTACCCCCCGTCATCCCGCGCCGTCTCGCCGGCGGTGATCAGAGGTGGGAGGGAGGTCGGGGGTTACCCCCCCGTCATCCCGCCCGGCATAGCCGCATCTAATCGAGACGATGGAGACTCGCATGGAGAGGCGAGGAGAGGCGTAAACAAAGTCAGGTCGGAGACGAAAATACATTGAGGAGAGGCAGTGTTCTTTTTCTGAGTTAGTCAACAGGAACCTATGATAATCTGTCAGCCAGCAGGGAAATGTCTTAGCGAAATTATCAGGAACATCCAATTGAGAGGGGAAACCACTGGCGGATCCAGCCCCCCAATATGGGGGGGGGGGGGCTAATTTCAACTGGGGGCCTTCCGGGGGCCCAGGAGCCTCCATATGACCTAAAGGGTACCCCATTTCTTTCCTTTTGCGGACTCTGGTTAACTTTTTCGCTATGCTATTCTTACGTGTAAGGACGTGTCAGTTAAAGTGTCACCATGAAAGTTGTCTCGAAGTTCAACCATACGGTGCATCTTGAGCTCAAAACTACGAATATGACTTTGGTTTGGACAACTGATGGATCTATATGGAGAAAGAAGTAAGTTTCTCTTTCTATTTCACGAGAAATCGTACGATAGCAGCAGGCGTTACGGCTCCCCGATCCGCCTGACGCCAAGTACAGTCTCTGACAAGAGGCCGCCGCGCCGCCCGGGCGGCTGAGCGGATATTAACGAGGCGTCGTGACCAGAGACTACGTGCCAGAGAGTGTACCTGCCTCCGCGGCGAGCGGCGAGCGAAAGGAACTGATCGTGGCCCGGAACAGCGGAATTGAAACCGGGCCCCACTAGTCCTGTGTCGAAATACTTAACGTAGGGAGGTAATTCTTTCACCACAACCCATTTTTAGATCTGCTCTACAAATCTGCTATCTCAGTCCAAAACTCCATGTTAAAGGTGAACTATTTATTCCCTTTAAAGGAAATAGTTCACCTTCAACATGGGGTTTTTAACTGAAATAGCAGTTTTGTAGCCCCGTGTTGAGAAATCCCTATCTGCAACTGTTTTTGTCTGAAAAGACTCTCCAGCCGAAGATATTTGACTTTTTGGCGAAGAAATGCGGCGCATATATGATATACCGTACCATCTGAAAGTGCCAGCACTGCATGGAGCATGCGCAGACCGATAACGCACACCATAAACTTAATACTTTACGACCTTCTGTCCTCAATTGGCGCGATGTAGGACCATTTTTGAAAATAAAAAAGAAACTGTATTAAAAAATATAATAAAATCCTGTTCTGATAAATTTTCCGAAGGTGAACTATTTCCTTTAAAGGAAATAGTTCACCTTCGGGAAATTTTTCAGAACACGATTTTATTATATTTTTTAATACAGATTCTTTTTTTCTTTTCAAAAACGGTCCCTACATCGCGCCAATTCAGGACAAAAGGTCGTAAATTATTAATGTTATGGTGTGCATTATTGGTCTGCGCATGCTCCATGGCAGTGCTGGCACTTTCAGACGTACGGTACATCATATATGCGCCGTATTCCTTCGCCAAAAAGTCAAATATCTTCGGCTGGAGAGTCTTTTCAGCCAATAAGAGTTCCAGATAAGGATTTATCAACACGGGCTACAAAACTGCTATTTCAGTTCAAAACCCATGTTTAAGGTGAACTATTTCCTTTAAGTGCAAACATAAAATTGATGGATATTTGCCTCCAAATATCTCAAATTACCCTACTTACTTTTCGCGCCGCTCCGCGGCGCAATTTGTTTAAGAGTTCCAGGTCTTGAGCTTAAAAAAATATTCCAAGTTGGTATAGCTGATTCCAAATTCGTGTCGCTGGTTCCAAAGTTGATGTGGCAGTTTGCTAACTCCAGCTCCTAAACATTGGTATGGCCCATGCCATACCTGCCATACTGCATTTTCCAGCCTTGGAACGTGCCTTTTCATGCGTTTTTTTTTGGGGGGGGGGGCTTTCAACGCTTGGGAATGGGCCCTTTCAACGCTCGGGAAGGGGCACTTTCGAGGCGCCGCCCCCCCCCCCCTGGACGAAATCCTGGCTACGTGCCTGCCTGGCCTGGTCCCACTATTAGCTCTTCGGTCCAGCAAGTTGGGCCCCGCTGGAGCAGCTTCGGGTGCCGATGTCCGCGTCTTTGCGTTCGCGTCGCCTTTTTTCGGAACTCGGCAGACTAGCTAAACATGTAGCCCGCTTGAAAGTTAATATTTTATGAAGGGAGTGGGGCCGATGGTTTTGCATCATGTCTGAGCCCAAGGAGTGACAAGTGACGACTGTGGTGCGATATATAGCGCACCACACCACACTCAGGTGCAGGTTCTCCGTGCCACCGTGGTGGTGATATCACCACCACGGTGGCACGGTTAACCCACCTGTGTCGAGCAGTCGCCCGAGTCCGAAAGGGACGCATGGGTTCACGCACGGCAGTCAGATCAGATCAGATCAGGTCAGATCAGATCAGATCAGATCAGATCAGGTCAGATCAGATCAGATCAGATCAGGTCAGATCAGATCAAATCAGATCAGGTCAGATCAGGTCAGATCAGATCAGATCAGATCAGATCAGGTCAGATCAGGTCAGATCAGGTCAGATCAGGTCAGATCTGATCAGATCAGGTCAGATCAGGTCAGATCAGGTCAGATCAGATCAGATCAGATCAGATCAGATCAGATCAGATCAGATCAGATCAGATCAGATCAGATCAGATCAGATCAGATCAGATCAGATCAGGTCAGATCAGGTCAGATCAGATCAGATCAGATCAGATCTTGCCGGTGAGTGTCTACTACCTATCGTTTTTGGTTGTATATTGTCATGATGACAGGGGCGGCGCCACCGATTTTTCTTTTGCCAGGGGTGGAAAAAATGATTAAAGGGAATAGTTCACCTTTAACATGGGGTTTTGGACTGAGATAGCAGATTTGTAGAGCAGATCTAAAAATGGTTTGTGGTGAAAGAATTACCTCTGTACGTTAAGTAATTTCGACACAGGACTAGTGGGCCCGTTTTCATTCCCGCTCTTCCGGGCCACAATCGGGGAATGAACGCTCGCCAGAGGTATGACGTCATACCCGCTGACGTCAGAACTACGTCATACGCAGATTCTGCCGCAAACTAGCCGTGGTATTTATACAATGTGCGTCAAGATAGCGTCGTATTCGTATTCGTTTTCAGCGTCGAGTTCCGATTTTCCCCAAACTTAGTATATGGGTGGATCTCATCGAGTATTTCATGTTTGTTTCATGGAAATGCTTGCCGTTATTGTATGCAATTGCTTCCATATCCCAGCTACCATATGTATGACGTCATACATTGTCCTGAAGTTGTTTATGGCCATGAAGGAGAAAAGAGAAACATGTCCATTTCTCAACGGATATCCATCTATCGTCCAAACAAATGTCATATTCGTGATTTTCAGCTCAATATACCCCGTATAGCCAATTTTTAAGACATTTTTCAAGGTGACCTATTCCCTTTAAGTACACATGACCCCACCCCACCTCCAGGTCAAGTCAATTGATCCTCTTCTGGGAAAAGTGCCACGGAAGTATAAAATGCACCTCGTAAAATGCATAAAATGACCGAAAATAATGTCTAATTTTCAGCTGGCGATATCTCCCATATACATAATTATAATTATATAAACCAATTATATAACAGGAGACCTGGATTTGACACGAAATTTTCGGCCTCTTATTTTAGAGCCGAAATTTGAAACTGAGAGCTGTTAAGCTGATACACTTGTATGAGACATACAAGTGTATCAGCTTAACAGGGGTGAAAATGCGTGAAAATGCGAGCCCAGCACCGTCATTCACTGCTGTGCTTAAAATGCGAATCATGGAATCATTAAATATAAATTATGCGAGTCATATATGATCAGAATCATCAGTAACAATATATTATTATGATGTAATTATTTTAGGAAAATGTGAAAATGTTGGAATTTCAACACGTGATATCGACATCTATACATACATACATATATACATAATATACTTCGATATTTATAGAATTGTGATATTTTTCTCTCTAAATATTGCATTTATATTTTTGTATTTGATAAAATAATGGTCACCAGCACAGCACGTATTTGGTAATAACTTTGCACGTAATTGGGCTATAGAGCTCAAATCAACCGCATTATGCTTATTTCGTCGACCTGCTTTCAATGATATATAACATCAGCCTTGCATTCGCTCTGTGACCTCTAGGTCACGTGACCAGAGGCCATCCGGGGCAGTCCACGTCAGATCGACCAAACCATAACATCCTACTTCTCGTATTTCGATTGAACTATGTGTCGGGGGTCATCTGGGCCGTAGATTCACGCAGTACAATTTTCAGATTCGTCCGTCGAACGGTTTTCGAGTTATAGCCTCAGGCATCTCTTTATTGTCTTTTTTTCGGGCGATATCTCCCATATACTTAATTCGAATTATATAAACCACAGATAACAAGAGACCTGGATTTGACACGAAATTTTTGGCCTCTTATTTTAGAGCCGAATTTTGAAACGGAGCTGTTAACCCGCGCCGTGCCGGGGGGAGGGTGTTTGACACCCCCCTCAGGTTTTTCAAGAATAACTATAAAAAACGGCGCCGCGCAGCGCCGCCGTTTTTGGCACGTGTTTGGGCATAAATTGCGCACATTATATAAAACAAAATACCTCGGGTCATCTCAGGTCAGGTCACCAGACCAGGTCACCAGACCAGGTCACGTGACCCCACCTCCAAAAAACTTGCGGTCGTACCACAGTCACAGTTTTTGGATGATTGTTTTTTTACTTACAGGATTTCATAAGGTCACATTTATCTACAATTCCTTTATCTTGGATTTTTTATATCGGCATCCTAAGGTCGGGTCAATTTCGTGACCTCCCCATTATAAGTCAATGGGAAATCTTCAAATGCTTCCTATTCCAAGGATACGCAAAAAATCAGTCTAATTCCTTATGGATCATGTTATTATAGGCAATTCTTGATGATCTAGGTGGCATTTTTGTTCAGTGACCCCTACAGGATCAGCCGTGGTTACCCGAGGTCACCAACAATTGTATGTCAATAACTCTCGACATAATGACGATAGGGAAGTGAAACCGACACCAATATGTTTGTCTCGTCGAAGCACGTCTTCCCATATGCAACATGACCTACTTGGGTCAACACTTGACCTTGACCTGAGGTCATTTTTTTAAGTTGACCTAACCTGGTCAACATAACATGAGTCGAAGTGCCTTGACGAGACAAACACGATGTCACCAAAATTATTTCCTTGCCGTTATTAGGTAAAAATATATTCGTGAAAAACTTTTGTAAAAAATTACCTTTTTGACATTTGATGAGCTCTGGAGCCTAAACTGTTGATCTCAGCTCAAATCTGAGGGCACCTTTCAGATTTTATTTTCCAATAGCTTTATATTGCTTTTCCCGTTTGTTCCTAGCTATCATAGTTCTTGTGATATCTGGGGGTTTCTGGAGCGAAGTCCTAAAACTGGAAAATTTGACCTTTGATGACCTCTGGTGACCTCAATAGGCTTTACGAAAACAATATCTGAACTACTTTCGAATGTGTTTGTCGAGAGCTTTCGTATTCTCTTTTTCTCATCTTTCTAGCCCTTTTAGTTTTCGAGTTAGAGGGGGGTCTAAACACCCCCCCCCCCCCGGCACGGCGAAGGTGGCGCCGAGCACCGCACGGCGCGGGTTAAGCTGATACACTTTTATCTCTCGGCTCGTGAAAATGCGAGTCCAGCACCGTCGTTTACTGCTGTGCTTAAAATAAGAGGCCAAATATTTCGTGTCATATCCAGGTCTCCTGTTATATATGTATAAACCATCATCAGAATAGCCATTAACCACAAATAAATTTAATGTAATATTTTTTTGAGAACTCGAATGGAAAAGTGTCGAAATTTTGACATGTGACCTCAGGTCAGGTCACGTGATTTAGTTATGTTCCCAGTTAAAATTCGTGATTTGTCTTAGGTGGAATAGGAGGGTGCAGGGCCTTCGAATCACGTGACAACCTATTCCGCTCAGTGATCAAGATCACGTGATGACATAATTCAATATTTCGCCGATAGAGGCGTCTGCGAGTCCTCAAGACATACAATTTTATCATCTCTATTTCCAAACCGAGAATGTCATACAAATAGCTAGAAGTGTTTTCCAGAGATAACATTTTTCAACTTTGCCAAATAAAGCGAAAATTCCAGCGAATTATCTATTGTATAATCAAGCCAGAGCTGTCATTTGGGAAATCAACCTCAGGTCACGGAGTGACCTGCTGGAGTCATGCTATGCATCATTGAATGCAGCTCAACGAGACACACATAATGCCGTTGAGTTAAGCTCTGTAGAAAATTGTGTCACTGGCGGATCCAGCCTCTCTGTGGTGGGGGCATCTTTTTTTTTGTGTGGCAAAAAAGTATCCCCATTTTTTTCTCCGCGGATTTGGGAAGGTCATCTTATTAATTTGTTAATAATTTGTGCTGTTAATTTTTTTCAGAAGTTTATTTTTATTTTGGGGGTCAAAAACACAAACTTTCACAAATCCGAGATGGCCATTTTGAAGAAAATTTTATTTGCTTTCTTTTGACGTTTTGATTTGCAATTTGCTTAAAAACGATATTTTCTACGATTGTTCAAACATTTATCGTTTTTCCACCAAAAATGGAATGACATGGCGTCATTAAAACGTCATTATCTCCCAAAATACTACATCAATTTCATTGAAATTTGGTGAGAAGACGTAGAATTGATGCACATAAGGTTCTGAAAGTTGAACGTTGATATCTATCATAGTTCTCAAATTATTGAAAAATTCTGGGAGTGGGGGGGTAGATCCCCCCACCCCCTCCCCCCAGCGGGGCGCAGGTTAAGTGTCACCGGGGCTGCTTGAATTGCATCAGGTGCGCTGTTTTGTCTATCATTGAAAGAAAGGGATACATACAAACTTCAAATTCAATCACTCGAGATAAAAAACTTCTGTTTTCACGAAGTTTTCTCCTAAGATCATTGTATTTCACGTTCAGTGCAGGGAACGCGCGGGGGCATACTTGTATTGAATGCCCCTCTCAGATTCCTGTGGGGGAGGGGCATTTGCCCCTGATGGCCCCCATGGATCCGCCAGTGCCAGAAATTACCGCCAAGGAGAGCCTCTGTCAGACACCTAATGGCATTCATTTTCCCATTTTGAAAATTTGTATAAGCAATTGCGAAAGTTGTGTCATGCCGCGAAGCGGCGCGAAATTTTCCGGTTTTGGACTGTGGATAGCTGGATTTTGATTGCTGCAAAGACAATTTTACGATTTTACGATAAATTGGGAACGCGCGGGGGGGGGGGGATACTTGTATTGAATGCCCCCCCAGATTCCTGCGGGGGGCATTTGCCCCTGATGCCCCCCCCCATGGATCCGCCAGTGCCAGTGTGCAAAGTTATTACCAAAGACGTGGTTCCATGACCATTATTTTTCCACAACAAAATATAAATAAAATATTTAGAGGGGAAAAATATGTCAAATTGTCTTACCATCGAAGGCCAGTGTATCTAAGTCGATTCTGGGAAGAAGAAAAAAATCCGAATTTTAAAAGGCCATATTATAAAATCACGTGATCTGAGGTCTAAGTCCTAAGATCACATGTAAAAATTCCAAAATTTTGTAGTTTTGAAACATGATTTTGATAACATGAATATATTGTTCCTGACGATTCTGATGACATATAGGTTTATATGACTCGCGTGATTTAGATGGGAGATATTGCCCTCTGAAAATGAGAGTTTTGCATGACAACAAAGTTGCCCACGGCTGTAACTCGAAAACCATTTGACGGACGGAGCTGACAATTTCATAATGTGAATCTACGACCCAGATAACATGGGTGAAAGTAAAATGGTTCACTGCAACAATAGAGCTGCTAGACATAAAACATTTACGTATATATTGTCTGAAAATTACTATTTTAAAATACAAATAACCATTTTACTCCGGTTCAAGATGTTCGGGAATTTCAAGTCGGGATTTTTCGGCTTTTTGGGAGGGGCAAAAACATACGTTCGCCTACCGATTTTATGTTTGGGGGGAGGGGGGAAATTGCCCATTTTTCCCAACCGTAGATCCGCCACTGAATAATATACATAGATAATTAAATCATGTTGCCGATTTATTAAAAATGATAACATTGACAAAAGCGCGCTTCAACCAGAGAGGCGCTAGCCTACTCGACACACTTCCCCTACACCTCCGGGAGCGCCTGTAGATAAAGGACTGGACACTGGGCAGTGGCCATTGCTTTCGGAAGGAGTGGCGCTGCACCGTACTGACGTGGCGAAGACGTACTGCCATGACGTGGCAAACGTTCCCGCAGAGCTGCAGCTGCCGGGCGGGCGGCCGACTTCCTCCCCTCGTCCCCGCCGTCTGCCTGCGCTGTCCGATTATCCTGTGATGAAGCACCTGTGGTACGGCCTGCGCAGTCACTCGGAGTGGGGGCGTTCAATGGCGTCAATACGGGGCGGCTCCCTGTCCTGCGTCCTCGCGGGGGGAGTGCCGTGTCACACCGCACCGTCAGCGGGGTCTTAATGAGACACTGAACAGGATCAACGACTGGGCAGATGGCAGATCTATCAGACACTCTGAGACACTGAACAGGATCAACGACTGGGCAGATGACATATCTATCAGACACTCTTCCCACGCACTCCGTGGCTATTTCGCTTCGCTCTGTGGGTGGCAGTCTCGGTACTACCTCGCTCTCTATTTGGTGGCATCAGTAGGTATTCTTTTTGCAGTGGTCCTAAGATAAGCGGTTCATCCTTTCTTTTATACACTCAGAAAACCAGCTGCCGTGAGGATGGCTTATGCTTCCCAGGCACGTAGCCAAGGAGGGGGCGGCTTGGGCGGCCGCCCCCCCCCCCCCTGGAGGCCAGGAGGGCCCTTTTCGGCGCGCTGCGCGCGCCGAAAAGGGCCTACAAGACCGCGCGAAGCGCGGTATCATGGGCTCTTCACCACGTGAAGCGTGGTCTTTAGAGAGTATAGAGGACTTCAGAGGCCCTTTAGGGCCACCAGGGCCCTCTGAAAGACCAGAGGGCCCCTTGAACGTTCAACAGAGCCCTGTGCATGTCAGAGGGGCCCCTGGCCAGACCGAAAGGGCCCCTGAGCGGGTCAGAGGGCCCTCTGAGCACGTCGAATGGGCCCCCTGAACACGTCGAATGGGCCCCTAGCCAGCACAGAGGGGCCCCTGGGCAGGTCGAGATGCCCCTGAGCATGTCGGCAGAGCGACAAAGCGGCCAGCGCAGTCCCTTACCAGGTCATAAGGGCCCCTGAGCAGGTTGGATGGCCTCTGGACAGACCAGAGGGCCCTGGGAAGTTAAAAGGGCCCCTGTGCAGGTCAGAGGGGCCCCTGACCAGACCGAAAGGGCCCCTAGGTGGGTCAGAAGGGCCCCAGAACATGTCGAATGGGCCCCTAGTCAGCACGGAAGGGCCCCAGGGCAGGTCGGAGGGCCCTCGGAGCATGTCGCAAGGCGACAAAGCAGCCAGCGCAGTCCCTTGCCAGGTCGTAAGGGCCCCTTAGAAGGCTAGAGGGCCCCTGTAGAGACCAAAGGACCCCCGGACCCCTAAAACCCCTAAAAGGGTCCCTGTGCAGATCGGAGGGGCCCCAGACCAGACCGAAAGGACCCCTGGGCGGGAAAGAAGGGCCCCTGAACATGCCGAATTGGCACGTGGCCAGCACGGAAGGGCCCAGGGCAGGTCGGAAGGCCCCTTGAGCATGTCGGCAGGGCGACAAAGCAGCCAGCGCAGTCCGACCAGAAGAGTCGCTGGGCAGATCGGAGGGGCTCCTGGGCAAGTCAGAGGGGCCCCTGGCTAGACCGGAATGGTCCCTGGGCCGGTCGGAAGGCCCCTTGAACATGCCGGATGAGTTCCTAGCCAGACTGGATGAGCCCCTGGGAAGGTCGGAGGGGCCCCTGAGCAGGGGTGGCGGATTGCGGGGGGCAGGGTACCCAAAATGCCCCCCAGTCGAAAATCCTGGGGGCATAAGGGTAATTTTGCCCCCAGATTGAGCAGGCTCAAATCTGGGGGGCAAAATTACCCTTTCCCCCCAGAATTTTAAACTGGGGGGATTTGGGATACCCTGCGCCCCGCAATCCACCGCCCCTGCTCCTGAGCATGTCGGCAGGGCGACAAAGCAGCCAGTACAGTCCCTGGCCAGGTCGGAAGGACCTCTGAACAGGCCGAATGGGCCCCTTGACACACAAGATTCAATTCTTGGAAGGTCAGAGGAGTCCCTGGTGAGACTGGAAGGGTCAAAGCACGTTAGAGATCCCAGATGAAGATTAAATACAAAGAGGGCATACTCCACAATACAAATATTAAATGCGAAACTATCGGGTATATTGTAACACCCTTCGTCAGGGTGCTACAATATACCCGAAAGCTCCGATTTTATTTTTTTCCTGTAGAGAAGTCTTCTTTGTATTATATATACATATGTCACCCACTCCACACCATCTCTTTTCGCTTCGCGGATCCCAGATGATACCCTGAACAGGTTGGAAGGGCGTTGAAAAGGTCAGAGGGGCCCCTAGACGATCTGCAGGGACCTTGGACCTTTCAACAGTAAGCATACAGTTGTCCAGGGAATACAAGTCAAAATTTGCGCGCTGCTCCGCGGCGCAATTTAACTACAAATTCAATTATATGCGGGTTAGGAAAAAATCGACCCGTTTATCGGCGCATTCATGGGCTATGTTGCTACTTTCCTATATAATTGGGCAAAATAATTCACTTTAACACTTTTGTTACCGCACTTTTAAACGCACAATATAGCAAATTAGAGGTTCGCACCATACGCAATGCGACGCATTGATGAGAAAGCATATCCGGGGCATAAGACTCAAAATTTTCGCGCCGCTCCGCAGCGCAATTTGTTTAAGAGTTCCAGGTCTTGAGCTTAAAAAATATTCCAAGTTGGTATAGCTGATTTCGAATTGGTGTCGCTGGTTCCAAAGTTGATATGGCAGTTTGCTAACTCCAGCTCCTAAACGTTGGTATGGCCCATGCCATACCTGTCATACTGCATTTTCCATCCTTGTAACATACCTTTTCATCCGTTTTTTTGGGGGCGGCCTTTCAACGCTTGGGAGGGGGGCCCTTTCAACGCTCGGGAAGGGGCCCTTTCGAGGCGCCGCCCCCCGGACGAAATCCTGGCTATGTGCCTGATGATGCCGTTATGCAAATATGAGAGAATGCCCCTCGTGTGGTGGGCTTTATAGCTGGAGTACGCTCGTCTCCCCAAATGTCAGCATCTGTGGGCGTTGGGCGTGGACGAGTGAAGGCTGAGTGCCTCTTGGGAAGATGGCACCTGGGGCTTGGAAGATGACCGGCTGGCGGTGGCAACCTGGCATTTGACAGCTTGTGTGAGCCGCTGACCCGTCCAAGTAAGCACACTATCAGTGTCCTCCAGTCCCTCCAGCCTCCAGAACACACTATCAGTGTCCTCCAGTCCCTCCAGCCTCCAGCCCCTCCAGTCAGTGTCCTCCAGTCCCTCCAGCCCCCAGAACACACTATCAGTGTCCTCCAGTCCCTCCAGCCTCCAGAACACACTATCAGTGTCCTCCAGTCCCTCCAGCCTCCAGCCCCTCAAGTTCCCAGAAATCCATTTTCGGTTCGGTGACGGATTCGTGCCAAATCGTTGTATATCCGTGATAAAGTTCATGAAATATTTGTGCCGAGATGTGATGTTCCATAGACCACAAATTCTTCGTAAACATGCGTGGAGATTCTTTAGTGACTTGTACCGGTGCTTCACGCTCATTTCGTGTGTATGTAACAGTGTGTTCGCGAAATTCGTAAATCTGCGGGCTCTGTAGGCAGTCCGCGGATTACCTAGGCGGTGCGCAGACTCACATCAACTCTTGTGAATTCGCGGATTAACAGCCGTCATTCCGAGGATTCACAAGAGTCTGCAGGCAGTCCGCGGATTGCCTGTTGAGTCGCTGGACATCCGCGAATTGCCTAGGGAATCCGCGGACTATCGATTAGTTCGTGATTCTGCGAATATCCTATAGTTATTTCGTGGAAATACTGGAGTAAAGCTCGCGTCAAGTCAGAATGTCAAGTTATATGGAACCATAGACATCTATGAGTTAGTCAACCAGAACGGCCATGCTCTGGAGTATGCATCGGAAATACAGGGTAGGGGAAATCTCTTTTTTGCGACTTTTTTGCGACTTTTTGGTTGTAATTTTTAGTAAATAAATTGTAAGCATATCCACGTATTGCTTTGGTGATATTACGTGCTTAACCCTATTTGTAACAGGGGGGGGGGGGGGGGCGGATTCCGCCCCCCCCCCCTCATGTTTTTCGCAGATATCTCCAGAACGGCTGGGAGCAGGCCCTTGACATTTTGGGACTTCTCATAGAATTGAATACCGCATTTGGTGTCAATTTTGAGTTCTTAGCCTGAACAGAGGCGGTTCCAGGGCACAGTTTTGGGTGGGTTCGGAGGCGATATTTGGCGATAATACGGAAATGCGATCTTCACGGTTTCTTCCTAATTGCCTTAAGTATGAAGGAGTTACATCGGTTTACGGTGATTGCAACAAGTGAAAATGAGTTGATGTTAATGAAATATAAAAAAAAATGCATGGCAGAGGCGGTTTCAGGGGCTTGCAAAGGGGGGGGGGGGGTTTCTAGGAAGTATTCAATGCGTGGCGGGAAGCAAATAGATCAATGTAAGGGGCATTCATAGCTATCAAGATGTAAAAAAAAGCTTCTGCTTCCATTATTTTCATAATTTATTACATATAGAGTTTCAGGGGCGTGTTCAGGCGCATGAAGAGGAGGGTGACTGGCATGGTGATGACGATATGCCAGCGATAACGGCGCAATAGACAGTTAGCTTATAATGATATATGCACATATGAGGCCAGAAAAGGGAATAAAGTATTTTTTTTTGCAGAGGCGCGCTCAGGAATGGAAAAAGGGGTCATATTATTGCAAGGAAACTAAGAGGCATGGGCGTACAATGACATAACATACTGCAGTTTTCGGATGAAACACGCACCACAGGCTACTCTACGAACTATTATAAGATAATAGGCGAGTCCAGGTAGGGTAAAAGGGGGTAAGCAATGTTAATTGAAGTTGTAAGTGAAATAGTCACTGTTGACTAGTTAGTATCATAATAGCGGATAATGTACTTCTCAAAAAGTCTTGCGCCGCCCCAGTTTGGATCCTGGATACGCCTATGATGAAGTACAACATGCAAAAAGGAACTATCTACGATCAGTAACATATTTATAGTGCTGGGTAGCAACTTGTCTGTGGTTAATATTTGTTTCCCAATTTGACCTCCCTTTTGCACTAACCTGGTACCGCCTATGACAAAACATATTATTTTTAACTGTTTTGTCTAATTTCACAATCACATACCATTTCATTTATCAAAAAAACAACATCAAAAATGGTTTTATTACACATTTACTTCACCCCCATATTGAGTGACCTGCACACGTCTATGGTTTTTGAATTTTCAAACGCCACCATCATATATCAATTTCCAATTCAATCTCTATCGATTCGTATTAGTTGTGTTAAAATCGGTCGATAAACATGAAAGCTATGTTGGATCAAAAATACCACTAAAATTTGTAGTTTTTGCCCCCCTGTTGCCCCCCCCCTATCAATTTTTTATTTTATTTATTATTTAGAAATGTAGATCGTGTTGAGGAAAACCAAGCACCGTTTCATTTTTGAAAATCGGACGGGTATATCTCGAGATCTCCGGGGGGAGCGGAATCCGCCCCCCCCCCTGTTACAAATAGGGGTAGCCAGGAGCCTGTTACAAATAGGGTTAAATGGAAGTCCAGCGTGCTTATAGCATTCAACTGCATACTAATTATGAATTACTCTTTACTTAAATGCCTATACCATCTGCGATTTGGCTCGACCTTCCTCTACTGAATAGCTTCAAAGTTATTACACCTGGCATGATCTTGTAGTTGAAAACTTCATTTTCATCTGAAATGAATGGCGGTTATGGTGCAACAAGTTTAATCACCCAGCGGCTTTGCCGTTATTTCGAAAGCATCAATGGAGGGCGGATACCCCCCCCCCCTTCCCTCCACCGTCAGTGCTGATGTCAATATAACGTTTTTTTTTTTTTTTTTTTTTTTTTTTTTTCTATGCCGCCACCCATTAACAGGTGACCAGGAGTGCCCCCGCCCTCGATCCCATCGACGCACATCACCTTACTTTAACACCAGAGAACAAAAGAGAAAATGTCGCGGCACTCCCAGCTAGGAAATGGAAGAAGAAATAAAAAAAGCAAATGAAGAGAGGAAGGCTAAGTGGTCAGTGGTAATGTGGTTAAAAATAAGAAGGCAGAAAGTAGTCGTTGCTGAAATCAACAAGTGACTGCCCCCCAACTACGCCCCTGGGAATCATACATTCTGACATTCGCACATACGTAACCGAGTTAGTAAGGATTGTAAGTGTGTGCCCCACTGCCTGCTGGCCCCATCACGTTGCCATCAAGAAAGGTTTGCCAGACAGTGAGGCAGGATACAATTTCATTCATACAAAGGTTGGGGAAGGCAGATCTTGGTCTAGGCAAGCAGAAGGTCTATGCTGGAACCCGGTGAGCCCCCCAGCTAAGCAAAGCTTGTTGCTGTTCGATCTCACCCAGGTTCCAGCGTCGGTTAGTCGGGGTGGCTTTCGCGCATGATATAATTAATTGATCTAGAAGTTGAAACATGATCTAATTTATTCATATTTCAAGAAAGCAGAAAAGAAATAGAGGTACTATATTGCTCAACACCAATATAAATCTCTATCTCTGATTTACTATGTTTTATTTCAAATTATGCACGTTTATGCATGCTTATGTTGTTTGTTTATATACTGTTACTTAGTTCTGCAAATTTGTATTATTGTTTATTTATAATGTTACATACATTACAAATTGCATAACTTCATTCTTCTGCAACTTAGAAGTTAGAAGATGACTTTACAAATAGTTAACATTTAGCACTGCTATGGCTATTATTGTATTTAGGCTCATTTACATAAATGAGCAAACTACAAGGAATTTTTTTCTAGGCTTGTGAGGCAAGCAGGGAAGGGTTATTCATATTCACTGATCATGTGATTTTTAGTGATTTCTTTTATTTGTTTTTTAGTAGATGGTATTGAGTTTATGTGGGGGAATCTGGGGGCAACAATTGAATTCCATAAACGTGGTCCTATCCATGCTATGGTACGTGTCCGGTATAATTTTCGAGTGAATATTTCTTCAAAATGTCGTGCTACTCTTGAAGCTCTGTGATTGGTCTGAGTGAATTCGAAAAGTGAGGCTATGACTGGTGGGGCACTTCCAGATGCAACATTATAAAGCACGACTATAGCTTGCTGTCTGGCAATGTCCTTTACTTTAAGAATTTTGAGCTTTACATATATTGGGTTTGTGTGGGCTAGTCTTGCTTGATTATCAACAATCCTGACTATCTTTTTCTGTAGGATAAGCAATTTGTTAAGAAGTGATTTCGGTGCATTTCCCCATAACAGACAGCAGTAATTAAGATAAGGCAGAACTAATGCATTATACAACATAAATCTGTGTTTCTGACCCAGGAAACATCTAGAGCGACTTATAATCCCTATATTACGACTTATTATACTTGAAATATGCATAATGTGACTCTCCCACTTGAGTTCTTCGTCTATATATACACCAAGATACCTCACAGTTTCTGTATGTCCTATATTTATACCATTTAATATTACATTGATGTCAACATTTATTTTAGATTTATTGTATATTTGATAGAATGTTTTATTTTTGTTTAAGGACAGCTTGTTTGCTTGCAGCCATTTGTATACCTTTGGTAGTTCTGTATCTAAGTTATTTTGCAATTCAGAATTGGAATCAGCCTCAAATAAAAGGGCTGTATCATCAGCATAAAGTAATGATGTAAACTTTGACGAAATCCTGGGAAAATCATTTATGTATAAGATGAACAGAAGTGGGCCCAGAATAGAGCCCTGGGGGACCCCAATACTTACTTGACTCAGGCTTGACTGGACTTTTTTATACTCTACACATTGATATCTATTTGATAAGTATGAGTCTATGATTGTCAGGAATGTATCTGTGATACCATATGAGTGAAGTTTAAGCAATAATATTCTGTGATCAACAGTATCAAATGCCTTTTTTAAGTCCAGGTAGATACCACAGTTCATTTTGTTTGATTCAAACCCCCTGATTACTTTATCTTGCAATATGAGCAAGGGCATGTATGTTGAGTATCCCTTCCTAAATCCAAATTGGTTGGGACAAATTATGCTATTGTTGGAGACATGTTCCATGACGCGGACATGGATCACTTTCTCTAGAATTTTTGATATATATGGAAGGATACTGATTGGTCTATAATTGTTCATTTGTGTTCTATCACCTGATTTATAAATAGGTTTTATGACAGCAATTTTGAGTCTGCTTGGAAATTTCCCCTGGTCAAGACATATATTTATAAAGTGGACAAGCTTGTCTATGATTGCCATAAATGTTAACTTAAAGATTCTTGCATTAATTTTATCCACTCCATGTCCCACATTTTTCATGTTCTTAATTATAGATATAAGTTCATCATTATTAGTATGTTGCAAATGATTTGTTGTGTCTTTGCAAGGGTCTCCAAGGAACTCAAGAGCCTCCTCAGGACACCCTTTCATGTTTTGTTGCAGGGTTTTCCCAACTGAGCTGAAGAAGGCATTAAATTCCTCTGCAATTTCTAAATTATCCTCAACATGTTTGTCTTCATTGTTTTTAAAGTAATTTGGAAATGTATTCTGATATGATTTTCCAGTAGTATGAGTGATGAGAATTTTCCACATTTTTTTGGCATCATCCTTATTTTCCTCAAGCTCATCCTGTATATATTTGCACTTAGCACCCCGGATCAAGGTGTTTAGGATATTTCTGTATTTAACATATTTGTTTATATTTTCTTGTGTGGGGTTCTTTTGTTTTACATTAAAGAGTTTGCATCTGTTGTCTATAGATGCCAGGATAGATGGTGATATCCAGGGTTTTATTGGAGTATTTTTACGATTTGGGCTATATTTGAAGCTGAATTTATCTATACCACTTGTATATGCATTGATGATGATTTCACCAGCAGTTTCAGGATCAGTGATGGCTTCAAAGCTTTCCAATGATTTCTTTATATGTTCAGTTAAATTTGGTATTTTGTGATAATCAAATTGACATTGAATTTCCCTCTTGTTTCCTTTTGGACTGACTGCAAAGTCTAGTGTAGTAAATATTGGGAAATGGTCACCTGTATCATCAAGTATTATTCCAGATTTGTTAACAAGGGTTAAGTTATTGCAAAAGATGTTATCAATGAGTGAGTAACAAGTGTTCTGTATCCTTGTGGATTTAGAAACTAATGGAAGAAAACTTGATGATGCTAATAAATTGAAAAAATCCAATGCTGCACCCCCTTTGGAAATACTCAAGAGATCAAGATTGAAATCTCCACAGATGAAGGCAATTTTATTCCTTATTTGAATAATATCTATGGCATTCCCTAGTTCTTCAATGAAACTGTTATTACTAAGGTTAGGGGGTTTATATATTTGGCACACTAGGATAGATAAATTGTTTCTTAACTGACATTCAATAAGTAGTGATTCTGTACACCTGAACACTTTGGGCAATTGTTGTGTTTCTCTGACATCATTATTCACATAAATTGCAACCCCACCCCCAGTACCATCGGTTCTGCTATCAAAATAGCAAGAGTAACCATTTATGTGTCTTTTCTTTTCCATTTCTTTGCATAGCCATGTCTCTGAGACACATATTATTGACCATCTAACTTTAGTTCTAAACAAAAGCACTTCAAATTCAGCAAATTTATCATCTGAAAGCAAGGACCTGGCATTTATATGGATGATGGTAAACTTGCCAGGGTATGAAGCAGCTGAGGTATCTGATACAGTACCAGGGACAGGGAGGCAATAGTATTTACAGTTAGTTCGAATATTCTCAAATGAATTATATGTATGGGTATGACTTACATCAGTGGGACCTATGACTGAAAAAGGGCAAAATATATGTTGGTCAAGGGATGGTGGATGGTATATACTTTCTGAAAGAATCATACTCACACCAATTGAAAGTGACGCAGTGTACGCTAGTCGATGGGGAAGCCCAGGAAATGAAACACTTCAATATGGAAGCATTTAATAGATTTGGTAGCATGTTAGAGCAGCAATGTATGGCACGTGATATATAGACTCTGTATATATTTTTCCAATATTCTGTTATAGAAAACGGAAATATCATAAGTATCATCTAATAGTTATATTTATAGGGTATGTGTAAACTGAAAACTGTATACTATATTTCAAATAATAGCAGATCTCTGTGAAAGGTACACAATGTCACGTGGATACTGTGTATTGTATCAGTGTTGTGATTGTAATTTATGCAGCTTAACTGTAACCTCGTTTGATGAATGGGTGGGTATCTATTGCCTTGAATGGGTGAATGAGATGGTGGGCAGAGTGAGGAGGCTGCTAGTAATGGTGAGAGGGGAGTAGTAATTGTTGTTACCTACATTATGCTTGTGGTCATGCCTGGACTAATGTGTGGCGCCCATGAACATTATTGCATATCAGCGTATGAAGCCTCATGCCTGTGAAATGTGGGCTGTAGCACTCATTCAAATCGTGATTGGATGCATCTCGTGGAACAATGTTTTTCATTTGTATCTTGTGTTTTACAAATACCATATCAATATTACTCTATACTATGTATGATCCATCACAGCATCATATAGTAGCTGTGACAGGAGCGCGTCCAGGAGCTACTCGTTAATCTGCTTGCAGTATGTTCATGCTGAATGTGATAGCAGTTAATAAGTTTTAAATGCAATAGTGAGCCCTCCAGTCTCCTTGGTTAAAACGGTTAAAACAGCCCTTCTGCCAGGCTCAAGTGCTTATTTCAGCAGCCCACACATTCATCCATTCACACAATCATTCTACATGGATCTGCACAGCTCCAATAGCACAATGGCAGAGCTGGCTGATGCACGCCTGGAAGGCTCATTTTGATCAATGTGATCATTTACATGTCAAAAATAACAGTTAAGGAGAGCTCCAGTAAAGGGACCCGCATCACTGTCTATGTACAGCTCAAGTTCAAGTGCACTACACTTGAATGCTGCAGCACGCGGCAGTGCTAATGGCGACTCATGTCTCATAGATACTTGAAAGATATGTACTTGTATGATATATTTATAAATTATAATTGTGTACTTGTATGATGTATTTGTATGTACTTGCATACTTGTATGATGTACAAGATATACTTGTAAAATACCATATTATTAACATTGTTCAGGGATAGCATCAAATCAGTTAGCATGATTCAATCATCAGATCGGCGAGCGCTCAATCACCCCTCTTTGCCTGTCGGGTCTGACGGGTTGAGGGCACCACACATTCCTCCAGGTTGATTGCCCTGCGAGCTACTGATCCCTGCGGGATGTCAGCGAGAGTCTGGGAGCGCATGAGGTTGTGGTTGTATGTGTGTGCAGTATTGGCGTTGTGCTGGGTTGCCTTGAGGGGTGCTTTGCTCAGTGTGTCTTTGATCTCCTGTTCAGTGAACCAATGTTGGATACGGCTGTATCTCTTTGTAGCACTGTCCCTGGTCATGATATTTCCGTTTTTTGTATGGTAGTTCAGCACCTCTTTCTTTTGCCTCATTTCTTCCAGCAGATTGATCATTTTTGCTCTTTTCTCAGTTAAGTTTTCGTGCACTGTGATTTTGTCTCCCAGCTGTCCACCTTGTCCAAATTTTGCCTCATACACTGCATCACGATCATCATGGTCCTGGAATTTAACTATGACCCTCTTTTTGTTACGAAGTCTGTGGCAGGCCACAATTCCCCCCTTTATATCTACATTGAGTTTCTCTTTGATGACCTTCAGCACAGTTTCCCTGGTTTCCCCGGGTGTCTCCCCCTCCTTGCCCTCAGGGAAGGCACCACCCAGGATGAGCGAGGTTTTGCGGGTGTATTGTTCAAGCTGGTCCAGGTTTCTATCCACTTTGGTTATCTCTTCCCAGAGTTTTTTGTTTTCAGTTTTCAGTTTTTCCATCATCTCACCACTCTTTTTTTGTTCAGTTTTTAGGTTTGTTATTTCTTCACGTAGGACGGTGGTCTCCTTCTTGACCGCCTCCATCACAAGCTTTTCCAACAATTCTCTGTCCATCCCTGGGCCTCCCCAAGATAATCAAACTAAAGGTTAAAGCAAATAAACAAACTAAACTTAATCAGAAAGTGCAAGTCTACAGTCCTAGCCTTATATTAACTGCAAGCAAAAACTATATCCTACCCTTACTATAACAAACTAACTAAACCCAAAAAGGTGATACACAAATTCACAATACTCCCTGCGTAGTGCGCCAATATTGTCGAAATCTTCTCGGAGCTGGTACGTCCGCACGCAGCAACGACAGGAACGAAGTCCGAACGTTCTTGTAACATATTTCATCATTCGGTCAGCAAGTTGCTATCAACAACAAAACACTAACACGTACAGTGTCATATGCCAAACATATGCCATACATAACATATGCAACATGGCAAACATATAGCATATGCCTGCACATGGTTCCAAAACATGTGTCGCAGTACTTAATACTGGGATTTCATTTTTGTGACCTTTCGTTACCTGACCTTGACCTGACCTCAAAGTATTGACCCAAAATTGGGTCAAACATAAACACTATTATTACCTTTGAAGTCTACGTGTAAAACTCGACAGTAAACGTTTGTTGCATGATAATTATACGTCACTAATTTATATTGACCTTTGTGACCTAACCTTGCCCTTGACCCATACTTAATATCGGCCTGTTGCTCATGCAGTAGGTACTATCTACATACCTTTGGGAGCACTTGTGGTGCAAATGGATCCGGCGCTTCATTTTTTATGACATCTGCAGCCAATCATCATCAGCGAACTTCAGGATATCTGAACGAAGAGAGCGCGACGGAAGAAATAAATCAGTATGAGGGCTGCTGCCTGTGAGGGAGTTAAACAGTTGTGGTAGACGAACCAGGAAGCTCCTCTTCACGCAGTCCACTCTCCCACTTCCACGAGGTACGTGGAAGAGCTCAGGGCGCCGTGTGCGTCGGCCTGGTGCCGATAACGGGAACATTCCCACAAGTTCGGCGCAGTCCAGGCGGCCACCGAACACTGAACACATAAACATAAGATCCATCTGAGTAAAACGCGACCTGACAGATGCGCAGCCGAATCGTTTAAGCAGTGATTTGTAGTCGAGTGGTGGGCACGTTGCTTGCGTCTTTGATCCCAGCCACATCAGGAATCGGTGTTGTAGGCGCTCAAGTCTACGTAGGTGGGTGACTGCAGCGCCGGACCAGATTAAGCTACCGTATTCCATTATCGACCTCACGTGTGCCTTGCAAGCGGCAAGGGCTGCGGTATGGTCAAATCGCGTTCTGTGTGCGCGAAAGGACATCTGCATGCGCAGTCCTTTCGCGCACAGAATGCTAGGACCCATGAGCAGTCCTAGCATTCGGTTAGCCTTGGAGACGGTGGCGTCTACGTGGTCTGCAAATGTGAGCTTAGCGTCTAAAATGACGCCAAGGTCACGCATGCGCACACATCGCTCAAGCTCGTGACCATCCAGCACGTACGAGACTAGAAAAGGCGATGAGCGCAGGGTAAAAGTGATCGTCTTGCACATAGCTGGGTTGAGTTTCAAACGCCAAGTTTTGGACCACAAGCTGAGGCGGTCTAAGTCGGCCTGGAGGGAATGAGCGTCCTCTGGGGAACTAATTCGATTGAAAATGTTGACATCGTCTGCATATGGCAGACACGATGTTTCGATGTGATTGGGAAGGTCAGCGACATAACAACTGAACAGAATTGGGCCTAAAATGCTGCCTTCAGGGACTCCGGATAGTACCGCTGCCCAGTCAGAATGCTTCCCATCGGGAATGACCCGCTGGGATTGTTGGCTTAAGTAAGACTCAATCCAGCTGAGTGCAAGTCCTGAGATGTTAAAAGCGCACTTGAGCTTGTGTAAAAGTAGCCTATGGCTCACACTCGTAAAAGCGGAAGAATAATCGGTATAGATGGCGTCTGTTTGCGATCCCTTTGTCAGTGCAGGTTCAGCAGTGTTCCAAAAAGCAAGCCAAGTTGCTAACGCATGAGCGTTTTGGAAGAAAACTGTGCTGAAAAGAAGGCAGTGCTGGAAGGCATGCTTGAAGCAGGCCCTCGCACACTACCTTCTCCATAATTTTAGAGCAAAGCGCTAATAATGAGACTGGTCTGTAGTTGTCTGGAAGTTTTTAAGAGCCTTTTTTGAAAACAGGAATGATGTTGGCCCGCTTCCAAGTTGACGGGAACACCCCGGAGCGCACTGACAATCGACAGATGATGTCGAGAGGGATCGCAAGTTCTTCCGCACATTCACTTAAAATCCTAGCACTGAGGCCATCGGGGCCGCAGGCCTTGTGTGGGCTTAACTCACGCAGGAGCTGTGCCACACGGCCAGGTGGGACATTAAAAGTAGAAAACCCTAATAATTAATGTTAATTAATGTTAATTAATGTTAAGAACAGGAGCGTCCGGCAGTGCGTCGGTGTACGGAGCACTTAATTTTTGTTCGAGAAACATGTGTTAAAGTGATTCGCCCTGGCCACTGTGTCTTTCACTACTACGCCATCGCACTCCAAAACGGGAGACACATGACCACTGGACTTCAAAGACTTAATGAAGGTCCAGTATCGATTTGGATTCTCCTTGAAGTCTTCCACAAGACCCATCAGGTAGTCGCGATAACTAGCGCTAGCAGCACGTTTAAATTCGGAATTCGGATCGGATCCCTCGCGTGCTCCTCTGTGTTCGCAGCGGAGAGATCTGCCTTCTTGCGCTTGTGGGCCTGTTCTTTCTCACGCAGATCACGAACAGTGCGACTAAACCACGGTGGGAATTTCTGACGTAACTCTGTCATGGGTATGTGATCACTTACAGCGGCGAATACAACATCATAGAATAACTCAACGGCGGAGTCAACATCCATGCATTCAAGAACAGTCCAAGGCATGGAGCTTGGCGCAGGGCAGCAAAATCTGCACGCCTGTAATTGTACACTTTTGATCGAGAGGCACGAGGGACCGGGCCTGTGTTAACTCTAAAGTGCGTCACGACCACCAGGTGATCAGAGGTGAACAGTCGGTCCCGTACTTCTGACGTAACAGTACCTCCGCAGGACACCGCCAGGTCGAGGATGTTCTGCCCTCGCGTTGCCGTCGTCACCGACTGCACCGCGCCGCACTCCGCGATGGCGTCGACGAAGGTGACGGCTCGCGCGGTGCGCCTTCGCAGGTCGGCCTCTCCGTCTCCCGTCCACCAGATCTCTGACGGGTTGATATCCCCTACCATCAGGAACGGGCGGCCGGACGGCAGGAACGGGCGGAATGAGTTTTACCCCAGTGTTTCCACGAAATAACTAGAATATTCGCAGAATCACTGGAATTAATCGATAGTTCGAGGATTCCCTAGGCAATTCGCGGATCTCCAGCGACTCAACAGGCTATCCGCGGACTGCTTGTAGACTCTTGTGAATCCGCAGAATGACGGCCGTTAATCCGCGCCGTGCCGGTGCTCGGTGCCACTTTCGCCGTGCCGGGGGGGGGGGGGGGGGGTCGTCGACGCACCCTCTAACTCGGCTCCGATGTAACGTAGACAAAACAAAACACCGTTCGAAAGCTCGTCAAAATCAATTTGGAAACTATTTCAGGGATTTTTTTTTCTCAGGTCAATATTGAGGTCACCAGAGGTCATCAAGGGTCAGATTTTCGAGTTTTAGGACTTCACTCCAAAAATACCCAGATATCACAGGAACTATGATAGCTAGGAACAAACGAAAAACAAACAATGGCAAGCTCTTGACAAAATACAATCGCCAAGGTGTCCTTAGATTTTAGCTCAGGTCAATAGTTTAGGCTCCAGAGCTCATAAAATGTCAAAAAGGCTATTTTTTTTAGCCAAACAGTTTTCACAAATATCTTTTTACCTAAGAAAGATAGGGAAATAATTTTTCCGCCATCGTGTTTGTCTCCTCAAGGCACTACATATCATATGCACGACGACCAGGTTAAGTCAACTTATAAATTTGACCTCAGGTCAAGGTCCGCAGATAGTGATACAATTAGGTCATGTTGCACATTGGGAGACGTGCCTCGACGAGACAAACACATTGGTGCCAGTTTCACTTATCTATCTTGATTTTGTCGAGAGTTATTGGCAACAAAGTGTTGGTGACCTCGGGTGACCTCATCTGACTTGCACCTGGAAGTTCAAGAATGGCCTATGATAACATGATCCAGAAGTAATTGGGCTGATATAATTCGTCTCCTCAGAATAGGAAGCTTTTGATTATTTCCCCATTGACTTATAATGGCGAGGTCACGAAATTGACCCGACCTTAGGTCACCGATATAAAACAAAATCCGAGATATACGTATTGTAGGTACCATTGTCCTTATGCAATCCTGTGAGTACGAAATGTATCGGCCAAGAACTGTGGCTGTGGTACGACCGGAAATTTTTGGAGGTGGGGTCACGTGACCTGATCTGGTGACCTGACCTGAGATGACCCGAGGTATTTTTTTTAAACATAATGTGCGCAATTGATGTCCGAACAGCTGTGCCAAGAGCAGCGGCGCTGTGCGCCGCCCTTTTTTCGCTATCCTCGAAAACCTTGGGGGGGGGGGGGAGGGCACGGCGCGGGTTAATCCGCGGATTCACAAGTGTTGCTGTGAGTCCGCGGACCGCCTAGGTAATCCGCGGAATGCCTAGGGAGTCCGCGAATTTACGAATTTCGCGAACACACTGTAACATGTACACCAGGCACCCAACAAGAAGCGTTGCAATCGACGCCTAGATGCGTGCTGTGGCCCAGTGCTGTTATCAGCCGTGGATCGCCCGGTCGTCCGTGAGACGTGAGACGGTAGGCCGTGGGTGGACTGCAGACCCGCCTCGTGACTCTTCAGACGGAGGGCGGACCGGGGTCGCTCCGTGAGACGGGCGGGCGGACCGGGGTTGCTCCGTGAGACGGGCGGCCGCCGGTTCCTCACAGGCTCTCGCGGCTCGGCTCCGGCTCGTTTGCAGTCATAGAGCACGAGGCACGGGGCGGGCCGAGCGATGGAGCGTCGTTGCCGGCGACGGCCGCCATCCGTCTTCATTAGGGCGCCGGGTGACCGCCGCCGCCGCCGACGACCCGCCGCCCGGTCAGGCCCGCAGAGCGTGACATTTGTTCCGGAGGGCCGAGCGGCTCGGTTTTTACCGGGCAGGTAGGGCTCCTCTGCTCCGGCTGCAGAGGAGCCTTAGCGATGAAGGGAGCGGCCCGGCGGCGGCCCGGCGGCGAGGCGAGCTGTAATTGCCGGCTTTTGTGGCCGGCTGATCTGCTCGAGTGGATTGTAAATGGCGCCCCGGCAGGTGCTGCATCATCGCGGCGTAAGGCAGGGTCGGTGGTGGCGGTGGCGTTGCAGGGCAGCTACAGTGAGGCGAGATGGGTCCGTCTGAATGTGCTATGGAAGTTGCAATAAGTCTGCTGCTGGATTGATGACGTGGTACGGTGACTGGACGGATTTTTGTTGGCCCGGTCAGACGCTCTGGACTGACAGAAGTAGTGAGAGGGAAAGCGAACAGTCAGACCTGTATAAGGCTGGACAGTGGCTTGTGTTGCAATGGATAGTGGCTGCTTCGAGATATAGCAAATGTTACATAGGAAATGTTTTCGCATCTAACTGGTTCTAAAAGTGAGCAGATGTGACAAAACATTCGCTAGGTGCCCAATACCGGCGAACTTCATTGCGTTCATTGCGTCATTGCGTTTTACATTCTTGTGAGATTCATAAAGCCAACGGGAACTCGTGCCCCTGAATACACGAGCCAATGTGTGTGTCTGGAGCAGAGGCGGTCGCAGATGGGGGGGGGGGGGGGGGGGGGAGCATCCGGGCCATACCCCCAAAAAATAAATAAAAGGCCCATGAGGGGGGGGGGGACAACATATCTTTTGCCCCCCCCCCACAAGTCACTTCGGGGCCCATTCTGACCTGGGCTCCAGGTCAGAATGGGCCCTTATTGCCCTCAAGAGGTCAGAGAGGAGGCCAACTGGATGCAAGAATGGCCCCTGGAGGCTAAAGCGAGTCCCCTCGAGGCCAAAGTGGGCCCTGTGGAGGTCGGATAGTGCCCTCTGGAGGCCACCGCGGGCCTCTTGTAGACCGGAGTGGACCCTCTGGAGGTCAGAGCGAGCCCAATGTTATCCCGAGGGCCCTCTAAAGGCCGGAGAGGGCCCCCTGAAGGCCAAAGGGGCCCTCTTCTGAAGGTCAAATGGGCCCTTTGAAAGCCAGAGTGGGCTCTCTGCAGGTCAGAATGGGTCCTTTGGAGTTCAGAGTAGGCCCTCTAGAAGCCAGAAGGGGCCACTGGAGGCCAGAGTTGGCCCTCTAGAGGCAGGAGTGGGCCCTCTGAAGGCCAGAGTGGGTCTTCTGGGGGGCAGAATTGGCCCTCTGGAAGGAAGGGGGCCCTCTGGAGGTCAGGGGGCGCTATGGAGGTCAGATTTAGCCATCTGGAGGCAGGAGTGGGCCCTCTGGAGGTGGATGCCACATGGGGCCCTCTGGAGGCCGGAGTGGGCCCTCTGGAGGTCAGAGTGGGCCGTTTGAAAGCAAGAATGGCCGTCGTGAAGCCAGAGGGGATCCTCTGGAGGTAAAAATGGGCCCTCTGAAAGCGAGAATGGCCGTCGTGAAGCCAGAAGGGCCCTCTGAAGGCCAGAATGGCCGGAGAGGCCGGAGAGGGCTCTCTGGAGGCCGAAGGGGCCCTCTGAAAGCCAAAGGAGCCCTCTGAAGGCAAAGGGGCCATCTGGAGGACAAAGAGCCCTCTGAAAGCCAGAGTGGGCCCTCACAGGTCAGAATGGGCATCTCTCTGTCAGAGTGGACTCTCTGGAAGCCAGAGAGGGCCCACTGGAGGTCAGAGTTGGCGCTCTGGAGGTAGAAGTGGGCCCTTTGGAAGCCAGAGTGGATCGGATCCTTGGAAGGACGGATTGGGGCCTTTGGAAGCCAGGGGTCCTCTAGAGGTCAGAATTGGGCCTCTGGAGGCTGAAGTGGGCCCCCTGGAGGTGGAAGCCGGAGCGCGCCCTCTGAAGGCTAGAGTGGGCCATCTGAAGGTCAGAGTGGGCTCCAGGAAGCCATAAGAGGTGCATTAGTATCCAGAGGGGCCCTCTGGAAGCCAGGGGGGCCCTCCGGAGGTCAGAGTGGGTCCTCCGGAGGTTAGACTGGGTCCTCCGGAGGCCAGAGTGGGCCCTCTGGAGGTCACAGCGGGCCCTATGGAGGCCAGATGGGCCCTATCGATGTCAGAGTGGGCCCTCTAGAGGCAGGAGTGGGCCTCCTGAGGTCAGTGTGGGCTACCTGGAGGCCACATGGGGCACTCTGGAAGCCAGATGTGAAACTGTGGAGGTCAGAGTGGGCGGGCGGTCAGGGTGGGTCCTCTGGAGGTCAGAACGGGATCTATGGAGGTCAGATGAGCCACATGGAGTTCAGAGTGGGCTCTCTGAAAAAATACCCTCTCAAACCAGCACAAGTCCCTGTCGCCGCTTGGCGGTCCATGCAGGCCGACCGAGGGCTCTTTTAAGCCTAGAAAAGGACTCACAGACCGTCATAAGGCTCTTAGACGCCTGATAACGACCCATCAGGCATAGCAGGCACACCCTCTCAGCCTGGGCAATGACCCTTTCAGGTCAACCAGCGATCCTTTTAAAGACGCTGAGGGCCCAATCGAAGTCACTTCGGTCATGTTTTGGCTCAGCTCAAAATTGAGGTCACCGGAGGTCATCAAAAGTGGAATTTTCAAACTTTAGGACTTAGCTCCAGAAACTCCAAATGTTGTGGGCACTATGATAGCTGGGAAGAAACGAAACAAAAACAATCCAATTTTAGCTCATGTTAACAGTTTAGGCTTCCGAGGTCACCAAATATCATGCTGGGACTTTCTTCCAAGAAGTTTTCGTGCGCAACATTTTGAATATAGGGAATGAATATGTAATGAATCCCTATATAATGAATATAGGGAAATAATTTAAACGCCATCGTGTTTGTCTCGTCGAGGCACTTCGAACTGTATGCATGCACGATGACCGGATTGGGTCAAGTTCAAAATTTGACCTCAGGTCAGAGGCGTAGCTAGGGGAGGGGGTGCAAATGGTGCTCCTGCACCCGGGATATTTTGCCGGGCCCCCTATGCCCGGCTGCAACCACACGGCCTGGCGGCCGTCATTTTATATTGTTGTAAAATACCATGAGAGAAGCGGATCCAAAGCCCTCTCACACAATACAAGGACCCTCCTAGTCTGTCAGAGAGCCCTATGATAATTAGGAAGAACCCTTTCGAGGGCCCTCTCAGGCCTGGAATGGGCCCTCTCAGGCCTGGAATGGACCCTCTGAAACCTGGCATGGTGGTTCAGTTCAGTTCAGTTCAGTTCATATATTGGCGAATCATTCCACGTTGTGGTTTAGTGTTTGATCCGTTTAAAAAACACCGTCAAGATGAGTACATAGAGGCATACACATACATCGGTCAAGGACGCTAGAGACTTCTCCCGGCACATACTCGGGAAGGACGCTAGTACATATGCCTAAATCAGACGCATAAATGTTAATACAGATGCAAATACAAATGCTAGACCATCTTTGCACCAAAGATGAGATGTCAAATCACAGATGATTTGGTATAGCGGCGAGAAGATCTGGTAGCGTACGAGCAGCCGAGGCGGCTGCCGGCAGGTTGTTCCAGGACTGAGATGCACGGTATGAAAAAGTACAGCGAGTCAAGGAAAGCCGAAACGGAGGAAGCTGTAACTCGCCACTGACTGTTGCGCGAGTAACTCGCTGCGACACGGCCGAACGTCGGACAAATAACGACTGGACATCTTCCGGAGTGTTTGCATTATTAAAAGCCTTGCAGACTTTGATGCAGTCACGATGTTTGACCAGGTCGTCAATTTTTCGCCAGCAAGTTGATCTAAAATAGATGAGATGTGGTCAAATTTTCGAGCACCTGTCACTATCCGAGCCGCACAATTTATTAGTTTTTGAATTCTGTGCAAGTGACAGGCTGCAGCTCTACCCCACATTGAGAGACAGTAGATGATGTGGGGAAACACTTCAGCATGAATAAGGATCTTGCGGGTCTCTGGTGTGAGGTGGTGACGAATTTTGTAAAGTGAAAGAAGAATGGAGTTGCACTTTTTTACAACATTTGATATATGCTCCTCCCAGGATAATGTATTGTCAAAAACCATTCCGAGCAACTTCACGGACGGGGAGGGGACCAGGACGTGACCGGATATGTTGATTGAGAAGGAACTGATGTTTTTTTAGCAACTGGGATGTGCCGACAAGAAGAAGAGTTGTTTTGGTAGGATTCATTTTTAAGGAGTTAGATTTAAAAGTAGGATTGGATACATAGACGTAGGAACAGGGGGGGGGGGCGCAGCTGCCCCCCCCCCTCAACATTCATTTAGGATTTTAACATTACGCCTATTGGAGTTGCATGGAAAGAATCGACTTCAGAATGCCTCCTGCCCCCCCCCCCCCCAACTTGAACATAGTTCCTACGCCCCTGATTGGATATGGATAGACCTCAGTGTCTCCTCCTGGCGAGATTTCAGAGCGCTGAGCTGGTCTGGAGGAGAGGAGTCTAATAAGGAGGTATCATCGGCATAGGATACTAAGCGTCCGTGAGGCAGGGAGGATGCAAGGTCTTTGGGAAAATGCTGAAGAGGACCGGGCCTGTTAAGGAACCTTGAGGAACGCCATGGGTCAGAGATTAGGAAAGGTTACCGCCTCTCACCATCTGCCGACGCTCGCCAAGGTAGCTAACGAAACAGGAACTGTCAATGTCGTACCATGCAAGTTTAGCAAGCACGAGTATGTGGTCAACGCTATCGAAGGAACGGCTCAGATCCACTGATGTGGCCGCGACGATGTGCCCCTCATTCATGGGCCCTCTCCAGGGACGTAGCCAAGGGGGAGGGGAAGGGGGGGGGGGGGGGACGAGGCAACCCCCCCTTCCCTGAAATTCCCTGAAGGTCTGTATAGATTTTTAGATTTTTTTTTTAAAGGACAAAATGTTGAAAATATGCCCCTCTAAGGATATAGTGAGCCAAATCCGGTGAGTTTTTTGGTGGGGGTACCTTATGCCCCCCTGAGCAAAAAATGCACCCCTTGGAGTGAATCCTGGCTACGCCACTGCATCAGGTCAAGGTCATTTGTGAACCCAGTAGGTAATGTTGCATATGGGGAGACGCATCTCAGGAAGACAAACACAGTAATGCGAGTTGCACGTCTCTATATTCATTATATATTGAGTCATTGGCAAACTAGTGCTAGTGACCTCAGATGTCCTCAGCTGACCTTGCATAGGTCACTGAGCAACAGTTGCACCTGGGTCAAGAGTGAGCTAAAATTAGATGATTCTGCAAGAAATGGCCTGCTATTATTTAGTATGGCATATCCCCTGAATAGGGAGCATTTATATATGTTCCCATTGACTTGTAATGCTCAGCTGTATGCTCAGCTGTGTAATGGGTACCTAGGTCACGAAATTGACCTGCCCTTTGGTCACCGATATACAAATATCCGAGTTAAACGAATTGCCGATACATATGCTCTGATTAACTTCTGTGAGTTTGAAATCGTTCGATCAACCCCCGTGACTTTAGCACGACCGCAACTATTTTTGGAGGTAAGATCACTCGACGTGACCTGATGACCTGACCTGAGATGACCCGAGGTAAAAAATACACCATATGTGAATAATTGATGCCCGAAGACCTATGCCAATTTTGGTGGCGCTGTACGCCGCTGTTTTCCCTGCTATTCCCGAAAAACCTCAGGGAGAGTCACTGGCGGATTCAGCCGTCGTTTTTTTTTGTTGGGGGGGGGGGGGGGAAATCAGTGGGAAGCGCTGGTGGATTCAGCCTCTCTCCATGGGGGGGGGGGGGCATCTTTTTGTAGTGAAAAGGTACCCCTATTTTTTTCCCTCCGCGGATTTGGTCCGGTCACCTTATTTTTGTATTCAATCTTAAGAAATTCACTTTTCAAATTCACACAAATTTCTTGTGGATTTTTTTTTATCGATTTGTTTGTCATTTTTGGGGTTTAAAAGCCCATAATTTCGTAAATCCGAGATAGCCACTTTGAAGAAAATGTAATTTCCTTTCTTTTGACGCTTTTATTTGCAATTTGCTTCAAAACTATATTTTATACGATTTTTGCAACATTTATCGTTTTTCCACCAAAAATGGTATGACATGACGTCATTAAAACGTCATTATCTCCAAAAATACTACATCAATTTAATTGAAAGTTGGTGAGAAGACTTAGATTTGATGCAGGATAAGGTACTGCAAGTTTCACGTTGATATATACCAGTAAATCGCCGTAGTCGGTGTTGAACGAGCGAGCGCGAACGAAATGTATGGTAAATTTTAACTCAATGGGGCAAGTATCCATCCATTCAAAAACATTCGGACTAAATTGTAAAAAAAAATCAATTTAATCAGTTTTTTGACAATTACTTGAGAACTATTAAGTATTTAAAGAAATTGTAAACTGAATCATATTGGTCATGACATAACTGATGTGGATATGTATTTTATTAATACTCGCTTTTTGAGAGATTTTTAATATATGATGTACTTAGTTTATAAATTGCTTAACTTTAAGTACAACAAAACAAAATTGGTTTGAATGCTTGTCACTTAAAAATAAAATGTATAGAGCTAAACGGTTACCAGTACCAGTATGAATGTGACACAGGACTCTAAAAAAACGTTTTAAAAATACTTAACTTTAAGAACAAAATTTAACAAAGTGAGAGCAACTTAATGGTAGACGGGAATGCCTATTACTTAAAACTAAATCAAATAAAACCAAACCGATTTCAATTTTGCATAGCCTATAAATGGACCTACGACATATGATGAACATAAATTTTTAATTACCTTGCTTTAAGTAAAATATTTGTTTTTGCTAGAACGCTTGTCACTTAAAAACTAAAATGTATAGAGCCAAACAGTTACCTGTTTTAGATGAATAAGATGCGGGACTTGCAACCAAAGAAACAAATAATTATTAAATTACTTAACTTTAAGCACAATTTTTTTTATAAAGTTTTATATCAATTTTGTATAGGTGAAATTTTCGTCTGAGCGAAAAGTTAATAGGTACTAATTGATAGCCCATTCAATTTCCTATCCATAACGTTTTTGTTATTTAAAAAAATGATTTTAAGTATTTGTTTCAAACATTTTAGTAAAACGTTAAGTGCTGCCATCTGGCGGCAAAAATTCGTTTTTTTTCTTCACAGTTAGGGAAAACAACAATAGGGCATAATTTTCCAGAAAAGTAGACCCTTAAATCGGAATTTCTCGACCTTTTATCACAGTTGATTTCAGTTTTGGATAGCCAATTGATGTACCTACGGTACATAATGTACCTAATTTTTAAATTGCTTAACTTTAAGTACAATACAAATTTTGGTATGAACGCTTTTCACTTAAAAACTAAAATTTATTGAGCCAAATGCTTACCAGTTTTAGATTAATGAGATGCAGGACTTTTAGACAAAGAAACAAATATTTGTAAGAATACTTTCTATTATCATAATATCTAAATTTTGAATGCCTTAATATATATGACACCTCTAGGATCGTTCATATTTATCAAACCTAGCTTAATTTTTGATAGCGATGTGTACTCGTGCTTTGCATTGCAAATAGTCAGTTTAAAGCATTTTATGACTTTATTGTATGACGTTATCGTAACCCAAACTTAAACACGTTTTGTGTCGTTTATTCAAGTTTAATATCGGTTAATTTATGATAGCAAGTCGTACACTCGGTAAGGTAGGTAATGCTGCTGTTTTTTCATGTTTTATCAACAAATAACAACAATAAATTTTATAATTATTAAAATATAGATCAAACCTAGGTTAGTTTTAGACAAGGACCCCTACCACGAAATAACATAGACGTGCTAGTTATATTCAAGATAAGTTAGATAGTTCCGCTATAAATAACGATTAGATACATTTGGGGTAGATTTGGTCGTTTAGGTTAACCTAATATGGGACCAAAGTGACCCAAAATGTCTGTTTTTCCTCTACTTTGAACACATTTTTATTTTATTTTATAGATGGGTTGGACTTGATTTGCTGGTCTTAAATGAAGGATACATCTTTTGTTTATAACATGCCCATAGACGAAAGTCACGTAGCATGTATAGGCAAGGAATTACAGGTCTTTGAAAAAGGTATTGGGGGTATATTTGGTCATTTAAGTTTACGAACTTGACCAAATCTACCCCAGGGGGGTAGATTTGGTCGTTTGGGTTAGCCTAACATCATTTTACGAATCGAACCATACCTTTCATTTTCCCCAGATTCACACTAGTTGAGATATTCCAGGCCCCAGGAACTGGCTGGTAGCAAACAATTATCGAGTAGACCCCAGCGGGCTTACCACTACTAGAAGCATTGCTAATATCGAAACATCGATACAAATTTGCTAGCATATCGGTAGCGCCGTCAAATAGCATTTCGACAAAACAGCTCGTGAGCGCTGATAGCAGCTGCCGAACAGAGCCTCGACGGCCATCTTGCGTTTCGGTTAACATTGTTCGTATGAATTGTTTATTGTCTTAGGTGCGCCGTTTTACATAACATTTCTCTCTGATTATAGTGGCGATCGTTTTTTTCGATATCGAAACAAAAAATAAGCAAAAAGAATATAAGCGAAAATTCAACTAAAGGGGCTCCAGATGTGAATTTTATCGTGTCCAACAATCAAACCAATAGCTTCTTACCATAATATTTTTGTTTTGGCATTCCAAAACAGTAGACACACTCCAGACCAGGGGCGGTCGCAGCCCTGGCCTTTGGGGGGGGGGGGGCAACTTGGCAAAAGGGCCCTCGGTTGGTCTGCAAGGCCCTCGGTCGGTGCGAGGGGCCCTACGCTGATTTGAAAGGCTATTTTTACACCTGAGGCTTGGGTTTTACACTTGTTATGGCTTTTAAACCCTATGGCTTATGTTAGTCTGAAAGCGGTCTTCAGACGATCTGAGAGGGTATTTTCAGGCATTGGGTATCCCAAGACAGATCGGCAGGACCAACACGCACTGCATTTCAGGTGTCGATGCAAATCCGTTGTCATGGGTATTAACAGAGACGTAGGAACGTCACGGAAAGTGTGTGTGTGTGTGTGTGTGTGTGTGTGTGTGTGTGTGTGTGTGTGTGTGTGTGTGTGTGTGTGTGTGTTGACAAACGCGGCGAAGTGGGGACCTTTGTCCGTAACACACACGCGAAGTCGGGACCGTTTGCGGAGTCGGGACCGAAACCCGGTCCCGACTTTGCTAGACCATTTTAATCGTGTTCTTTGGCCCTAAAATACCCCCAGTATCAATTTCAGACCGGTCCCCAATTGGCCGGGTTTATCAGTTTCGTGTGTATTCTCAAGGTCATTGACCCGAGCAGTAAACACAGATCGGCCGGGTGGAGCAGTCTAGTCGGCGGTGGAGTTTGGTGACGTCATTGACGAAGTGGTGGTAAGTACATTTGATACTATTGCAATCCTGTGATCTGTTATAAATTAAGACTTGACCATTGCAATACATGAATATAGCTATGTTTGCAAGACTTTTGCTATTTTTTTAGTCTCATTAGCAGATATCGAAGCCTTTTCGAGCACTTCTTGAAACAAGTACCTATTTTTGAGTACTCATTTGCTACCCATGTCTAAAATTTCGACGCATGTTCACGCTGCCGCTTCGAAATGGTCCTCTTCTGGTGGTTGGTAGGTAAGTAGTAATTTTACATATTTTAAGCAAGTTAAATTTAATTTGTGGTTTAAACCCCATCAGCCTGCATACAGATTTATGGATGTAATAGGGGAAGACAGGTAAGCATTGGCACAGGTACCTTTTAACTAATTCTGGTGACCTGTTAATTGGATATGTATTAAGCGGAGTACTAGTAACTAGTACATATGTTTGTTTGTTGAATTTTTCACTCTAGGCTTATTTTTAGACATAGTTTTCCTCTCTGTACCCCAGCTCCAAAGTAATCCAAGGACCCTGCCCTGCAGGCTCGTATGACCTTGAGTAAGTGTGATAAAGGCAAACTTGACAGTCATATTTGATGTAGTTTGGTATACCTACGTTAGGACAATTTATTTTGTCAGATTGTTCTGCGTTTTCCATTGTAATGTAACTAGGTACTCTTAGTTTCAGTGTAGTCCAACTTAAAAATGGATCATGCCAATGTGAAAGCCAATATTTTATTCATGCTTGTGTGCACTTAATTATTTAAATATAGTTGATGTAAATATATGTTCAAATAAAAACATTTTAACCATATTATTATAAATATAGTTGAATGAGTAGTTTTTCCGCTTGTCTGGGCCAGCTGTATTGGCTCTTCGCTTGATGGGGCCAGCTGTATTGGCTCTTTGCTTGACAGGGCCAGCTGTATTGGCTCTTCGCTTGACAGGGCCAGCTGTATTGGCTCTTCGCTTGACGGGGACAGCTGTATTGGCTCTTCGCTTGACGGGGCCAGCTGTATTGGCTCTTCGCTTGACGGGGCCAGCTGTATTGGCTCTTCGCTTGACGGGGCCAGCTGTATTGGCTCTTCGCTTGACGGGGCCAGCTGTATTGGTTCTTCGCTTGACAGGGCCAGCTGTATTGGCTCTTCGCTTGACGGGGCCAGCTGTATTGGCTCTTCGCTTGCCGGGGACAGCTGTATTGGCTCTTCGCTTGACGGGGCCAGCTGTATTGGCTCTTCGCTTGACGGGCCAGCTGTATTGGCTCTTCGCTTGACGGGGCCAGCTGTATTGGCTCTTCGCTTGACTGGGTGTAGTGATTATTGTGTATTGGCCGCGCGGGGCGGAAGTGCCCCGCGAAGTACCGCACGTGCGGCTGCACGTGCGGCGGCAGACGGTTTTTCCGCCGTCGCGGTGTCGGCGAGGGGCGGGGAGACGCGGAGGGTCGCGGTAAGGTACGGTCGGGCACAGTGTGCGGTCCCGGGTTCGGGCTGTCGCATGAGTTAGTCTATTGATTGATACAAGAATAAACATTTGTTTCATCTTCTCGTTACAAGCTATTTCGGCCTTCGCTCGGACGCAACTCAAGCATCATGTCGACAGTGCCTGTGGCGGGCGCCGACGCAGTGAGGATTGGGCTGACAGACGCTACCGTGGTGAGTGCCCAGCCGGCGTCGGTGATGTCAGCGTTCGACGTGCGGATCGTTGCTGAATATGACGGTTCGACAGATGTAGTTGAGTGGTACGAAAGAGCCCAGCTGCTGTGTGAACTCCGTGGGGTGTCGCTGGCGTCGGTGCTGCCGCTGCGGCTGACGGGTGGCGCCTTCGCCGTCTGGTCCCAGCTGCCAGCTGAAAGCCGCGGATCGCTGGAGGCTGTGCGTGATGCCCTGTATGCGGCATTCGCCCTCGACCAGTTCGCCGCGTTTGACGCGTTCTCGAGCCGCCGTCTCCAGCCGGGAGAGTCTCCGGATGTGTTCTTGGCCGCCCTCCGGCGCCTTGCGGCCCTGTTTGGAGGTGTCCCGGATCGCGCACTGGTCTGTGCGTTTGTTTCCGGGCTGCCGGACTCTGTCCGGCATGCCATTCGGGCCGGGAGCAGGGCGGAAGGCCTCGATCTGCCCGGCGTGCTGGCTCGCTCGCGCGCGGTACTCAGCGATGAGTGCGTCGCGGCGGTGGCGGCAGCGGCGGCGGCGCCGCGCGGTAACCCGCGCCCGCGTGCCGGACCGCCGCGCCTGACTCGCTGGCCAAAGCGGCGCTGCTGGACGTGCGGAGAGGTGGGCCACATCTCCGTGTCCTGCCCTCGTAACACGCCGGGAAACGCCTCGGGAGATGGCGAGTCAGCGCCGGCGTCGTCTCCCGCGCAGTGACCGGCGGCACCCTGCCTGTGATTTCCGTGCTGATCGGCGATCGGCAGTGCAGTGCGCTGATAGACACAGGCTGTACAGACACGCTCGTGTATGCCAGGTGCTGCCGGCGGTGGCGCCCGCGCCGAATCAGTGTGACCACGCTGAGCGGCGATCAGTTCTGCTGTGCCGGGGTGGGCAGTATCGACGTGCGGACTTTGACCGGTCAGCAGGCGCGGCTCGAGGTGCTGGTTTTGGAAGATCGGCCGATGGGAGTGGACCTGCTCCTCGGTATGTCCGGCATCTCAGCGCTGGGAGGCATAAGTGTGCGGGCGCCGTCTGACGTGCGGTTCTGCGGTGCTGCCTGGCGCCCTCCGCCCGCGGTCGACGCTGCAGACTTCACGGCACGCTTCGACGCGGATCGACGTGAGTGGACCGTCGCGTGGAAGTGGGCGAACGGGGCCGGGCCTGACTGCCTGACGAACGGGGTAGCACAGTACGGGATCGCTCCGACCGCGCGGCAAGAGTTCGACCGTGAGATCGACGCGTGGATCGCCAATGGCTGGCTCCTCCCGTACGACGAGCAGGCGGACGGGCCGCCGCGCGGGCTGGTGCCGCTGATGGCAGTGCAACAAAACAACCAGGCCAAGGTGCGTCCCGTCTTGGACTACAGGGAGCTAAACGGCTTCGTAACGGCTCACACGGCGGACGCGGACGTCTGCGCTGATCAAATGAGGAAGTGGCGTCGCCACGGGGAGCGCACCGCCGTCGTTGATCTGCGCAAAGCCTACCTGCAGCTCCGCCTGGAAAGACGGTTGTGGCCGTTCCAAACCGTCATCGTCCGAGGGCAGCGCTACTGCCTCACCCGGCTCGGCTTTGGACTGAATGTCGCTCCCATGATCATGAAGGCCGTCGTCCGTGCAGTGCTGGCGCAGGACACAGACATCGAACGTGCGGTACTCCCGTATGTGGACGACCTCCTGGTCGATGAGGACATCGTCAGCGCGGACCAAGTCGTGCGGCACTTCGCCCGGTTCGGCCTTCAGTGCAAGCCACCGCAGCGGGCTGCGGACGGCGCGCGCCTGCTCGGCCTGCGTGTGCGGCGAGAGGCCGGCGCGCTGCGGTGGACGCGCGACAACGGCGTCGCGGTGCCGCCCGAACAAGTGACCCGCCGCGCCGTGTTCTCTTGGTGTGGTCAGCTGGTGGCGCACCTGCCGGTCTGCGGCTGGCTACGGCCGGCCGTAGCGTGGCTCAAACGGCGGGTGAATGCTGTCACCCGCGGCTGGGATGATGTCGCTGACGACGCGGCGCTGCGAGGACAGATCGCGGCCGTGGCGGACCGTCTGTCAGCTGCTGACCCAGCGCGCGGCCCGTGGTGCTTCTCCGGCGACAGCGCCATCATCTGGGTCGACGCCAGCTCGATCGCCGCAGGAGTTGTCGTCGAGACACCGGATGACGGCATCGTGGAGGACGCCTGTTGGCTACGCGGCGAGGACTCTGCAGCGCTGCACATCAACATGGCCGAGTTGGACGCCGCCGTTCGCGGTGTCAACATGGCGATCGCCTGGGGCGTGAAGGTCATTGACCTCCGCACGGACTCTGCCACCGTGCACCGGTGGATTGACGACGCCCTCAGCGGCCGAGCGCGGCTACGGACGAAGGCTCAAGCCGAGATGTTGATCCGACGCCGGGTAGACATCATCCGACAGCTGGTGGAGGAGCTCCGGCTGACGCTGTCCGTCACGCTGGTGAGGTCGGCGGAAAATCGGGCGGACGCCCTGACACGAGTCCCCAAGGAGTGGCTGCGTAGCGAGGGCGCGGACGAGCGCGTGGTGTGTGATGACAGCACGCTCGGAGCGTGTGAGGGCCGTGTGCTGTGCGGTGGGCCTGAAGATCGCACGGTGTGTGATGACAGCACGCGCGGAGCGTGTGAGGGCCGTGCGGTGTGCGGTGCCGGTGAGAGGGCGTGCGATGTGGCTGAGACTCGTGCGGCGATCGCAGAAGTGCACGAGCGGGCGGGCCACCCTGGGATCCGACGGACCCTGTATTTCGCGCGGCGCGATGTGTCGAGGAATATTTCACGCTCCGAAGTGCGGAGTGTCGTAGGAAAGTGTGATGTGTGCTCTTCTATCGACCCGGCCCCTACACAGTGGGACCACGGCTCGCTCGGCGTGGTCGAGACGTGGGAACGCATCGCCATCGACGTCACACATCATCAGCGACAAAGCCACCTCTCCATCATCGACTGTGGGCCGTCTCGTTTCTGTGTGTGGCGCCCGCTGCGCCATGCAGACGCCAACGAGGTCGCCAGCCACCTCGAGCAGCTGTTCCTCGAGCGTGGGGCACCAGTGGAGATCTTGGCGGATAACGACACCGTCTTCCGCAGTTAGCGATTCGCTGCGTTCGCTGCTAAGTGGGGAGTAAAGCTGCGGTTTCGGGCGGTGTACGAGCCGGGCGGAAACGGGATTGTGGAGCGTGTGCATCGGACTGTGAAAGTGATTGCCGCCCGGAAACGCTGCTCGATTTCGGAGGCTGTACATCTGTACAATGTGACGCCCCGTGACGGGAGTAACGCGGCGAGCTCCCCTGCCGGGGGACTGTACAGATATACGGTGCGCGACTGTGTGCGGCCGGCCGCTGATCAGCCGGTGCCGGAGCGCGCCGGAGCTGAGCCGGACATCGCGCCGCCCGGCGCCGCTGTGGCCTACGAGGTGGGCGACGCCGTGTGGGTGAGGCGGCGGGGAGCGCGGTGCACAGAGCCGTCTCGGAGGGGGGTGGTGACCGGCACCGTGTCTACACAGGTGGTGGAAGTCGACGGACTGCCGTGGCACGTGCGGTGCCTGCGGCGGCGCCACGACGGAGTGGCGGCAGACAGTGACTGTTCCAGCAGTCGAGCCAGCGACGCACCGCCGCTGTACGTCCCGGCGCGCGAGGATGTGGACTTAGAGTCGTGTAGCGATGCCGCCGGTGGTGATGAACCGGCTCCACAAGATCCGCCTCTGCGACGGAGCGAGCGCAACCGACAGCCTCCGCAGCGCCTGTGTTGTGCAGACGATGCTTGAGTTGGTGTAGGTATAGCGCTTGTGAATTGGTGGTCGATGTATGATTAGTGTCGGTGTGATTGTGTATGATCTTTGAGATCATGGGGAGGGTGTAGTGATTATTGTGTATTGGCCGCGCGGGGCGGAAGTGCCCCGCGAAGTACCGCACGTGCGGCTGCACGTGCGGCGGCAGACGGTTTTTCCGCCGTCGCGGTGTCGGCGAGGGGCGGGGAGACGCGGAGGGTCGCGGTAAGGTACGGTCGGGCACAGTGTGCGGTCCCGGGTTCGGGCTGTCGCATGAGTTAGTCTATTGATTGATACAAGAATAAACATTTGTTTCATCTTCTCGTTACACTGGGCCAGCTGTATTGGCTCTTCGCTTGACATGGCCAGCTGTATTGGCTCTTTGCTTGACGTGGCCAGCTGTATTGGCTCTTCGCTTGACGTGGCCAGCTGTATTGGCTCTTCGCTTGACATGGCCAGCTGTATTGGCCCTTCGCTTGACTGGGCCAGCTGTATTGGCTCTTCGCTTGACGGGGCCAGCTGTATTGGCTATTCGCTTGACAGGGCCAGCTGTATTGGCTCTTCGCTTGACGGGGCCAACTGTATTGGCTCTTCGCTTGACGGGGCCAGCTGTATTGGCTCTTCGCTTGACGGGACAGCTGTATTGGCTCTTCACTTGACGTGGCCAGCTGTATTGGCTCTTCGCTTGATGGGGCCAGCTGTATTGGCTCTTCGCTTGACGGGGCCAGCTGTATTGGCTCTTCGCTTGACAGGGCCAGCTGTATTGGCTCTTCACTTGACAGGGCCAGCTGTATTGGCTCTTCGCTTGACGGGGCCAGCTGTATTGGCTCTTCGCTTGACAGGGCGAGCTGTATTGGTTCTTCGCTTGACGGGGCCAGCTGTATTGGCTCTTCGCTTGACGGGGCCAGCTGTATTGGCTCTTTGCTTGACGGGGCCAGCTGTATTGGCTCTTCGCTTGGAGGTAGAGTTGGTGTGGCAGAGCCACACCAACATTTCATTTTTGTAATGCAAATGTATTGGAGCATCTTGTCAGGCTATGAAAAATATCAAAAATTGTACTAAATACATACAAGACAAGAAAAGTGCAACAAAATGCTTCTTAGGCCCATCCGAGGTTGCACCCCCCCCCCCTCCACCAGTCTCGTCCCTTCAAATCACCTTATTCTATTTGCATACAAGAAGGTTAATCCCAAAAGTATTTATGAACTAATCCCTTCTCTGTAAAGTATGTATTTAATCTAATTTTGAAGGAAGCAAGTGTAACGTGTTGGTTAGTTCACCACAGTCTCTACTGAACACTCGGTCTCTAGATCACAACAAGGTATATTCAAGGTCTACAAGATGGCCACTCCACGCTACGTACACAACCAACCCCCCTGCTCCAAAGTCACACCTTTACCTGTCTGCCCCTAGATGGCAGGGTACCTACGGTCTATATACAGCACGCAACTACGGTATGTTTACAATACGTCACATCTCCTCTTCTGTAACGACAACGAACAGACGCCGACATAGACATCGCACAGCCTGAGGCCATGTATCAGTGTACCACACTACAACCAACGAACATTCTCAGCTTAAGTGCGAACATAGGGTTGAGAACAAGGCAAACGAACAAACACACGGCAACAGAAGTCACCTACCTATGATTACCACGCTCTGTAGCACACGGACCGCTATGACCTAACGCGACACATAATCAGCTAGATAACGCGGGGGGCGGCCGGTTCGCTCTGATCTGCGGATAGGGATAGACGGACGTGATGGAGGCCCGCTAGTATCGACAGGCACTGACCCGGGTTCGGGAGGTGAGGCCGGCTGTGGTCTCTGGAGAGGGGTGCGAGAAGGAGACCGCAGAACACCTAGTGGGGACCATGGCGGGGACACCGGCACCGGACCCTCGCCACCTGCTTCTGGAGAGACCTCCACAGACACCGGCCGAGCGGGTGGAAGGAGTGGTTCTGGGACTAACGGCGGGGGCCGAGGTTCTGTCGTGCTCAGAAGCTGCCGGCGATTACGGCGGTACAGGACTCCCCCAACACGCACCCAATACGAGCGAGAGCCCGCTGTTCGGACACACACACCAGGGGACCACGTTTCCTGGCCCGGAAGCCGCATCCGTACTGACTGGCCGAGAACCAATGGAAGTAAAGGTCTGGCCTTCCGATCATGGTACGAGGCCTGACGGGCTTTCTGTCGCGCCAGAATCTCTGGCACTGCCGTGGGGTAGCACGGGAGCAGGTTGGACCGACGCGTCGGTAAGAACGTGCGACAGGCCCGCCCAAACAATTTCCGCGCAGGAGAGACGGTCATCCCTTCACTTGGAGCATTCCGCCACATCATCAATGCCCAGAGGGGATTTTTGCCGTCAGCGAGAGCTTTGTTCATCAGACTTTTCACAGTTTTGACTGAGTTCTCGACCTTCCCGTTGGACTGAGGATATCTCGGGCTAGAAGTCGTGTGCCGGATATCGAGAGCAATGACGAAGGCACGGAACACGTCACTACTGAACGGGGGCCCATTGTCACTAACCAGTGTCTCGGGCAGGCCATACCGAGCAAACTGGCAGGTTAAGGCCGATATCACATGGGCCGCCGTATAACGTGCAAGGGGTTCAATCTCTACAAAATTGGTGTAGTAATCCACCAGCAGAAGATAGGTGGAGCCACGCAACTCAAACAAATCTATGGCCACCTTTTCCCATGGCCGGCTCGGAATCTCATGCGGCAGGAGAGGCTCAGCCGCCTGCGAGGGCCGATACGCCAGGCACACAGGACACCGGAGGATCGCTTCTCTGATCATGCTGGACATGCCAACCCAGAACACATTTTGGCGCGCCAGCCTGAGAATGGACGCAACTCCTATGTGCGTGCTGTGCAGGCGAGCAACGATATCACGTTGCAAGGAGGTTGGGATCACGAGACACCGCCCCTTATACAGTAACCCGTCTTGGGCGGTCAGTTCCTCACGGAAAGCATGGAACTGTCGCAGGCTGTCCGGTAGGTGGCGTCTATGTTCCGGCCAGCCCGTCTGTAGCTGTCGAATGACCGCGGTGAGAACGGGATCAGAACTCGTAGTCGCCTGGATCACCTCCAGCCGCTGTGGAGACACGGATATTCCATCAATCAGCCGAAGTGACGAGATCTCCGTCGCAAATGCCGCCTGCAACTTGTTAAGCGGAGCTCTGCTAAGTGCATCGGCGACGGGGACCTGTGACCCAGGCCGATAGACGAGGTCAAAATCGTATCTCTGAAGCTGCAGAATCATGCGTTGAAGACGCAGGGGGGCATCACACAGTGGTTTGGCGACAATCGCCACAAGGGGTTTGTGGTCCGTCTCCACCGTCACGTGCCGACCATACACATATTGATCCAGGCGTGTCATGGCAAATGTGATCGCGAGAAGCTCTTTTTCCAACTGGGAATATGCTACTTCACACGACGTGAGTGACCGTGAGCAGTACGTGATAGGGTGTCCATCCTGTAACAGAACTGCACCGAGACCAAAGCTGGACGCATCGCACTGAACTGTCGCTTCTGCCCTTGGATTGTAAAACTTCAGAACCGGCGCAGTAGTCAGTAACCGCTTTACCTCGTCAAATGCGCCTTGACACACATGAGACCATGCCCACGCGTTGCGAGACTGCGTTAATGCGCGGAGAGGAGCGAGCAGGTTTGAGACGTTCTGGATGTAACGCGACAAAAAACTGACCATTCCCAAGAACCTCTTCAGACTAGCCACATCGGTGGGAGCTGGATACTCCTGCACAGCTACTACCTTTACCGGGTCCGGTTGCATTCCGCCGTCGGACGTCAGTACATGTCCCATCCACTTGATCTCGGGTACCTTATACCGGAACTTTACTGGGTTCAGGACTAGGTTCCTAGCACGAGCGCGATCGAGGAACGCTCTCAGATTCAGGTCATGATCTCGCTCGGCCTCCGCGAGCGACTCTCCCCGGCCGAAGATGACCGCGTCATCGGCAATGACCTCGACACCCTGCAGGCCACTGACAAGGTCATGCATGGTCCTCTGCCAGATTTCTGGGCTGGATTTGACCCCGTAGGGCAGCCGGTTCCAGACATACCTCCCGAAGGGAGTATGGAAGCAGCACAGACGTGCCGACGCTTCGGAAAGCCCAATTTGCCAGAAAGCATTCGCCGCGTCTACCACACTGTACACTTTAGCACCGGTCAGACGTGTCGTAACCTCGTCCACTGTCGGCGTCGGATAGTGCTGTCGACGTACCGCCTTGTTCAGGTGGCGGGGATCAATGCACAGTCTGATATCTCCAGACGGCTTATCCACGATAACCGGATGCGAAACCCACTCGGTGGGTTCGACGATGGGGGAGACGACGCCCAGAGCTTCGAGCTCGTCCAGTTTCTTTTTTAGTTTGTCCCTGACGTGGATCCGAACTCGGCGGGGCGCATCAACAACCGGTACAGCGGTCGGATCGGTGACAATCTCATAATTGTCTGCCACCAGGCCCACTCTCTGTTTGTCAAAGACATCCTGATACTGCTCTAAAATCCGGGACCGACTGTCAGGAGGGTGAGTGGCTGACCCAGTGGGAGCGGACGGCTGTTCACATGAGGATCCCTCAGGGGTCACATGGCACTGCGAGGGGAGATACACATAATCTAATGGGTCGCAGTCCTTTACTTCAAGGAGGTCCAGCCGCAAGGAGGTTTTCAAGCTCAGGATAGGTGCGATGGCCCCTTTCACAATTTTGCATTGCAATACACATCGGCGCGCTGACACTGAGTTACGTAAGTCTAGTTCGACCTTCCCATCGCTGTACACCAAACCACCGTCATACATCCTCAACGCTGTGGAGCATGGCTTGAGGCGAGCCCCTCGGTCATCCCCGGTGATGCGTACATACTCAGCACGGGGAATGACATCACACTCCGCGCCCGAGTCGATCAGAAATGTCACTGGCTGTCCCGCCCTCGTGTACAGTGTTTTATGAGCCTTACTTGGAAAGCCGTCACACACAGACGTCATGATGTCGTGCTCTGAAGCTGGAGTCCCATCTTCGTCTGGGGCTCCCGACGACTGTGACTGGACGGCAGCAGTCAGGTGCTGGCCTGGTCTGCCCCACCTGGTCTGCTCCCGCTGCCACTGACCAGACGGCGGCGGCCGTCCCGACCGTCCACCGGCAGGGCGCGCTGCCTGTCGGCCGGTAGAACCTGCCTGTCCGCCGGTAGGGCGGTCAGTCTGTTCGCGACAAACCTCACTTCTTGCAAAATGATTGGCACTACCACATGCGATACACTGTTTTCCCCACGCGGGGCACATCTGCCTGTTCATCACATGGGAACGTCCACAAAACTTGCACTGCCGGGAAGTACCACCCACGACAGCGGCACAACCTTCTGACACTGCAGCAAAAGTGGGCTGCTGTTCCTGCCCACCCATCACTTTGACATCACGACCTGCTGCCTCTTCAGCCAAGGCAATGTCCAGGGCCTTAGGCAGGGTCAAGTCTGACCTTTTGAGTAAAGCCTGTTGGATCCGGGGATCTCGCACGCCCATGGCGACCCGGTCCCTTAACATGTTTTCCTCATCTGGAAACTCACATGTCGCAGCGAGGGACCGCAGTCCAGACACAAACTGGGCCACAGACTCTCCAGGCTGCTGGCTTCGATTATAGAAGTAGTATTGTTCCAAGATCACGTTTTGCCTCGGGATACAAAAGGTCTCGAACTGCTCAAGCAGCGCTGCCAGTCCGTGCTCCTCTCTCCATTCCGTGAAATGGGAGGCGACTTCTTGCGCGCCTCGCCCCGCACAGTTAAAAAACACAGCCACTTGCACCGGCGGCGGCTTGGCAGACAGCTCTGATGCCGTCGCATAATACGACCAATCGCGGCGCCATTGCCGCCACTCGGTGGCCAGGTTCAGCGACACCACATTTAACTCACTTGGAGGGCGAAATGACGGATTCATCTTTCAAATGGGTTCGAGTTTCTGACACCATGTAACGTGTTGGTTAGTTCACCACAGTCTCTACTGAACACTCGGTCTCTAGATCACAACAAGGTATATTCAAGGTCTACAAGATGGCCACTCCACGCTACGTACACAACCAACCCCCCTGCTCCAAGGTCACACCTTTACCTGTCTGCCCCTAGATGGCAGGGTACCTACGGTCTATATACAGCACGCAACTACGGTATGTTTACAATACGTCACAGCAAGTGTCACTGCAGCAGTGGCATCCCCTGGTAGCTTATTTCAATGTCCTACAACCCTTCTATTGTAAAATGACTCATAGTCTAGTCCTACTTTGTTTCATAATGATTTTATGCTGATGGTCTCAACCTCGATTTTCCCTTTTGAACTCAAACATGCCCTTTAAATATCCAGAATGCTGACCATTTACAAATTTGAAGACTTCAATTACATCTCCTCTTAGCCTTCTATATCTAAGTGAAAACATACCCAATTTCATTAATCTATCTTCATAAGGTACACTACCAAGACATTAATCATTTTTGTTGCCCTTTTTAACTCTTCTAACAACCCAGACTGGTTATTGATTCGATTCTGATTGAATTAATTGGAATTGTTCAATCAAAATCTCTAGAATCAAAGAAGAATCGATTCACCACCAGATTTTTGTATTCATGAATCATTATTTAATCAATACCCGCATAGAACCAAGGCTGATTGAATCAAAAAGACTGTGCAATGCTATTTCAATGGCTATTCAAACATGATTTGATCAAAAAATGTTTTGATTCTTTGAATCGGAATCATTTCTCAAAGTGGTTATCCATGAATCAAAATGTGACTGGATTATTCATATTCCAAAATGAATTGTGATTGAATCCTTCCAAAAAAGGTGATTCGATAACCAATCTGTAATACACAACCAGCAACCATTCTCATATGCTGGAGACCAGGCTTGCACACAATACTCCAAATGTGGTCTAACGTATGCACAATACAGTTGTGTTATTACCTTTTCACTTTTGTATGAAACATTTCCCCTAGCATTCTTCCTAGCTTTTACAACCTGGCCTGACGCTGATAGTTCACTATTGGCAAGAGGTCTACGAAAGCCATGCGACATGTTTATGGGTTATTTTACACGTATAATTCGATGGGAGCATCCGTTTTCACAACCTGACCGCACTTAATGGCCCTCAGATCAAGGTCAGGTCACATAAGGAAAACATTTGAAAGTGATTAATCTAAATACAAAAAGACATGTTTCTAGACCAGTTGTGTCTCAGAAATACAAAGGTGGCATTTATTTGTCTGTATCTGGTCACTAAAAGCCAAACAAAGGCATCTTAAACAAATGATGTCATGAGTTACTTATACTTAGGGAGCTATAAGTCGGTTAAAATAAAGATATTACTTTGAAACTTGGTTTGGATATCCTCCATACTTGGTTCTCCAATATTCATTCTTTTTTTCCATATCGTTGAAAATGTTGATTTTACGGATCCCCCCCCACCCAAGCAGTTTTGATTTTGATTTTAGGGGTAAAAATATAAAAATTACTAAAATCTGAGATAGCTATTTTGAAAAGAATGTAAATTTGCTTGCTTTTTAGATTGTTTGCTTCCAATTTGCTTCAACACCCGATTTTCTACGATTTTTCAAATATGGATCTTTTTACACGAAAAATAGCATGACTTGACGTCACTAAAACGTCATTATCTCCCAAATTAATCCACCAATTGCATTGATATTTAGGGAAAAGACGTAGAATTGATGCAGCATCAGGTACTTCAAGTTTCATGTTGATGTCTATAATGGTTATCAAGTTAATGAAACAATCCTGGAGAGGGCATATTCTGCACCCCAGCGCGCTGGGCGCGGGTGATGCACCTATGACCTATGCACCTATGAGGGTGCATTTGCCCTAATGCCCCCGCCCCATCCTGGATCTGCCAGTGGGTAGCAGGCCGTTAGCGAGAAGTTGTTGAGCGGGAGGGTGGGGGTAGATCGGGCCGTGTCAGCCATCTACCGCTGTACGTCCGGCCATGTGGGGCCCGGTGTGTGTGTGTGTGTGTGGGGGGGGGGGGGAAATCACGGTTTCAGGACCTTTGAGGGGGATGGGGGCATGTCCCCTTAGCATATCCATGGCTTCTGCCCCCCTTCCCTATATCCGCCCCTGAAGATAAACTTATTTTACGACTGTTCGTGGACACTGGACACTTATTTTCGCGAATCTTTTTCGCTATCGCCCAACAAGCTATAGTAGCTACCCCTTTTATGGTATATTTCCAGAAACTTACTTAGCATGGATTGTAGAGAGTTCCTCAATCATTGCAATTCTACCAAGCATGCTGTTATAGCACTCATTTATATAATTTCCAGCGGCTCAAAGGGACCCAAAGTCTAAAACAGATTGCTGTTTGAACGCACCATATTGATGGATGTACCCATGACGTCACGCTTTTCGCTGCCTTGGGGCTGAATTGTATCTAAGGCCTTGGAATAAATGGTGAATGAATGGATGAACTTGACATTCAATCATAGCAGAAGCCAATCTTGTGTACCAACTTTTAGATGCCATAGGTATCATAATTGTATTTTCTACAAAGTACCTACATCTTTAAGTGCAAAGAAAGGACTCAACGATGTACGTGTAGGTATGGTTACAAATTACCTGTAATTAGAGCTAAACATAAATTAAATTTCATATCCTTTGGAACGAATTCAGCACCAAAAAAATACAGCAAGTCAGCTTTCTTGGGGGGGGGGGGGGGGGGGAGCGTCCCACCCACCCTGATTTTTGAACGGGGGGGGGGGGGGAGGACGCCCCCCCCGTCCGGCGACGCCCATGCCTGCAACCCAATGTGCTAATTGCATGATAAAGGCTTGAGTGTAAGCAATGGGATCCATTTAGAAATACACTTAATGCAGGGGCGGATCTAGGATTTTTTTCCGAAGGGGGGTGGCAGCTGACCCAGGGAGCGTCATTTTTGCCGTCAAGGGGCGTCATGGGTCTACAGGGGCTCCAAAGGTTATTAAAAAAGAACTGCAAAAACTGCAAATTATCTTACACTTAGTATGTTTTTTGTGTTGTCTTAGTTGTGTTTTTGTCAATGTTTTTCAACAGTGATGGGACGTTTGTGTCCGTGAATGGCCGAGGGCCCGCTCCGTAAGCCGGATCGGCGGCGCGCAGTGCTCAGCTCGCGTGTCGTGAGGGGCGATTCTGCGTGCGAGGCGCGGTCGGAAGCGCGCCTTATTGCCGACACCGGGAGCGCTTGGCTTTGATGCAACCGAACAAACAACCAAACCATCTAATGGCTTTGCATTCTATGAGGACTTGTCGTGCAGAGCATGACGAATCGGTAGACATGCCATTGGTCTGCATTTTCGTCATACCATACGCGATAGCCCTGGCCAAACGAAAGGGGCGCGAATTCGAACAAAATGTCGATTAAAAAAGGCCCTCGATAGATTTGTAGAAAAAAATGCATTTTTACAATGGTGCATCTCCCGTAGTTTGAGCCCTCCGAACCCTTCCAACGAACCGCGTCCGGTCAGTGACAGCGCCCCTCCGGCCAGTGACGGGGCCCCTCCAGCTAGTGACGGCGCCCCCTCCGGTCAGTGACGGCGCCCCTCCGGCCAGTGACGGCGCCCCTCTGGCCAGTGACGGTGCCCCTTCGGGTAATGATGGTGCCCCTCCGACTAGTGACGGCGCCCCTCCGGCCAGTGACGGCGCCCCTCCGGTCAGTGAAGGCGCCCCTCCGGCCAGTGACGGCGCCCCTCCAGCCAGTGAAGGCGCCCCTCCGGCCAGTGACGGCGCCCATCCGACCAGTGACGGCGCCCCTCCGGCAATTGATGGCGCCCCTCCGGTCAGTGACCGCGCCCCTCCGGCGAGTGACGGCGCACCTCCGGGGTCCGACCAGTGACGGCGCCCCTCCGGACAGTTACGGCGCCTCTCCCGCCAGTGACCGCGCCCCTCGGTCCTCCGGCGAGTGACGGCGTCCCTCCGACTAGTGACTGCCCCTCTCCGGACCGTGATGGCGTCCCTCCAAGTAACGGCGCCTCTCCGACTAGTGACTGCCCCTCCGCCCGTGACGGCGCCCCTGGCCAGTGACGGCGCCCCTCCGGCTAGTGACGGGGGGGGGGGGGGGGGGTCGCCTCTCCTTCTGCACGGTGCGGAAGGATAGGCACCCCCTGCAAATGTTTCGCCAATATTGATGGCGCCCCTGTCAATCGGGTGGCGCCCCTCAGGCATGGGTGGAGCTTTTAACAAAAAGTTGATGGGACAGAATGTCGTATAGGCTGGTTGTTTGCAATGGTTTGGGTGAAAAATGGTAATTTCAACGCCAGGAAACCTTCACATCTTACAAAAGTTGGTGGGGCAAAACACAAAGCTGGTGGGGCAGTCGCCTCGTGCCCTCAGGCCTCAGGGCAATGATCTAGTCCTTTGTGAATGTCTGCGTGCGCCACTTACATGCACTCCTGATAATCGGACAATTATCACTCCTAGAAGCAGACTTGTGCTTGATTCCAGTGGAATTGAATCCGATTCCGGAATCGATTTCGTTTGTACTGGAATCGGATTCGATTCCATTGGCATCTTGGTGGAATCGGAATCAGGTGGAGCCAATCATTTTTAGCAAATGATGGAATCGGAATCGGAATCAATGGCAATTGCAAGTGATTCCGTGTTATTTTCGTAAAAATAACTCTGACCATGCATTTAAGTTTCCCTGAAGGCAATTTGTTTCTTTCAGCATGCATACATAAAGCAAAGCTAGGCGATTATTTTTTCCTAACGAGGGTCAATAAACATGATGAGTAATTATACTTATTTAGGTGGAGACATACAACGATCTTCACTTTTTTTTTGTACCATACATTCCATAAAATTATCATATCTTTCAAGACAGTGATTTCCTTGTGTATCATATTGGAAAATAGCAGCTTGCAATAGGTCCAATTGTCCATGCATCATGACTATAGGTGTGTCGAAATATCATATTGTTTTGAACCTTCGTTAGACTCTGACGTTTCTGAACTGTCACGATTTTGCAGTACAGGCCAGTTTTTTCTCAACAAATGCATGCAATTATTTGAAGTTTTATAGCAAAATAGCCATAGTAAATATACCTGTATAAGATATTTAATATTACTATTCGTGTCATTCATGTCATTTGTACAAAATATAGATATGATCGGAAATTGTTGATGCAGAATGGAATCAATGGAATCGGATTCGGAATCAAGCTTTTTAGGTGCCCTGGAATCGGATTCGGAATCGATTCTCCCAGTAACATATCTACTGGAATCGGAATCGAAATCAGAGCCATCTGGTTTGACATGGAATCGGAATCGATTCCGCCCGCTGAAGCGGAATCAAACACAAGTCTGCCTTGAGGTAAATGGCGACTTAGGAACATGATAGGCGCCACTAGAATCAAATGCCGCCCCATGGAGCATTTCTCACCGTATCCCCCGAGCGTCCCCCCCCCCCCTCCCCCCCCCCCCTCCCCCACACACACTCAATCCGCCGACTCTGACCCGTCACCTGGGGACCGGCAGCTGACGGAGCTCCAGGAGAGCCTCAGAGACTTCTCGCAGCATGTCCTGGAGCAGGCGTCGACAGAGGAGTCTGAGCAAGTGTGTGGAGGAGAACTGCTCCCTTGACCACTAAACCAGGTTAGTGTGATGCTCATTTTTGTGTAGTTATTATGTCGAACTGTGTAGTTAGCAGTCCAGTAGACGTGTCGTCCATAAGTTGACACCTTGCCATGCTCAAACTGCTGTTTATATGCAGTTGGCGTTATGTGATACTTGAAGAATGACTGCGGTATTTAACTTTCCGATGTATTTGAGACTTAACTTTAAGTGAAGCCACGTACGCGAGCTGCTTGTTAACGTTTCATATAGAGTTAGGCGGCAAAATCAGGTATAAAACTATATGTAGCTTTCCGATACCTGCATGACGCTAATACTTTTTCGTCTCTTTTGCCTTCCGTATTTCTTCTTTACTTCGTATTATCTTATAACTTCTTCAGTCCCTTAGCAATACAATACCAACATGCATATGCTCGTCTTTTTCAGCCGTGACCAGAGAGCCAGCGGCCATTCTCGTCTCGCCGGCTGCCCGTGACTCGGCCGGGGACTGGAGCCGGAAACCGTGCTTTGGATGGTGCCTGAAATAAAACTCCAAGCTGAATTAGCTCTTTTACGGGAAGACGGCGAGCGAGAGTGGAGTGTCTACACATGCACGAGCCCCAGGGCGCACGAGACTAGGACTGGTTGACAAGCATCGTCATCCGCCCCATCAACCTGTAGAAACCGTCATGTGCCGCGCGGGGCTCCGAGAGTTCCTCAGCGATAGAACACCGTCCCAGTCTTGTCTTGTCAGCAGGGTCTCTGCCCGCTGCCGCCTCCGTTTGCTGCCGCGCCGTTTGTTGCACAGCCTATATGTGAGCCTATGTGAGCCGGGACAGCTTCTATCTACCGGGTACTACAATTAATACTGTTATAGCGCGTTCTGATTGACACTAGAGCTGCCACCTTTCATAAACGAAACTTGAAAGCCCGGACCGACCCAGAGATAAATGACTGAAGATTAAGTTGCGGTACTACAATTAAGCGTCCTGGTGTAACTTGTAGCACATTCTGATTTACACAACAGCTGCCACCTTTCATAACCGAAACTTGACAGCCCGGACCGACCCACAGGTAAATGATTGAAGACGAAGTCGCGACGCCTGCCAAAAGCACGGCATCTGACTTTTTTCTTCAATATTGTAGGAAGAATTGAATTGCCAACGCATCTCCGTACCTACTCACATGACTTGAACCGGACCAATTCAGATGGCATACACATTTTTAAGTATGACATTCACCTGATATTGTTTCCTCTTCAAAATTGAGAGTACCCAAAAAGGTCATCATCACACCGATGTTGTCGCTTAAAACAAGCAAAAACTAAAAATGTGGGATGGAATATCGTTCGGATGGAATATCCTTTAAAGTTGCAGCCCTACCGTTCGTGTGGTGGTCTGGGTAGTAGAATACCGTGGTAGCATGCAGTGGTAGAAGTGCGTAGTCGTGATTGGGCCGTTTGCACCACGTTTTTGGTGTATTTTTCGGGGTCCTCCTTAACTTGGTTGGTGATACTAAACACGCAAAAGACCCCCACTATAAGACTGTCAGACTGAGCCGCTGACGTGGCGGCGGAAGAGGGGGGCAGTTGCCCCCCAAACTCAGCCGAGGGCGCTTTGTGTTTGGCAGGGGCTGCTGGCCTGAGAGAGGGTGCTCTGGCCGCCTGAGAAGGGGCGCTCTGGCCGCCTGAGAGGGTGCGCTCTGGCTGCCTGAGAGGGTCGCTCTGGCCGCCTGAGAGGGTTGCTCTGGCCGCCTGAAAGGGGCGCTCTGGCCGCCTGAGAGGGGAGCTCTGGCCGCCTGAGAGGGGGAGCTCTGGCCGCCTGAGAGGGGCACTCCGGGCGCCTGAGAGGGGGCGCTCTGGCCGCTTAAGAGGGGCGCTCTGGTCACCTGAGAGGAGGCGCTCTGGCCGCCTGAGAGGGGCGCTCTGGCCGCATGAGAGGGGGCGCTCTGGCCGCCTGAGAAAGGGCGTTCTGGCCGCAAGAGAGAGGGCGCTCTGGCCGCCTGAGAGGGGCGCTCTGGCCGCCTGTGAGGGGCGCTCTTGCCGTCTGAGAGGGGGCGCTCTGGCCGCCTGAGAGGGGGCGCTCTGGCCGACTGAGAGGGGCGCTCTGGTCACCTGAGAGGGGGCGCTCTGGCCACCTGAGAGGGGCCACTCTGGCGGTCTGAGAGAGGGCCATCTGGCTGCTTGAGAGGGGGCGCTCTGGCCGCCTGAGAGGGGCACTCTGGCCGCCTGAAAGAGGGCGCTTTGGCCGCCTGAAAGGGGTGCTCTGGCCGCCTGAGATAGGCACTCTGGCCGTCTGAGAGGGGCGCTCTGAGCGCCTGAAAGGGGGCGCTCTGGCCGCCTGAGCGGGGGCGCTCTGGCTGATTGAGTGGTGCGCTCTATCCGCCTGATGGGACTCTTTGGCCGCCTGATGGGCGCTCTGGCCGCCCGTGTTTCAAAGCCTCATCTTACATGGATTTGAAAGGAAATAGTATCCGTTCACGAAAACATGCTAATTTGGATGAAGCAATATGCCAAACGTTTATATTTGATACACAAGGGCGTATACTTCAGCAGACCCTCTCATAATTTGACCTTAAAATGACCTTAAAACCAGAACTTAAAATGAGTACCCTCGCATAATTTAGCAGACTTGTAAATCGTGAGGTAGAAGCAATGTCGATTGCAACCTTAGCGGATCTTTAGATACAACTATATTATTTAATGATCAGCAAGGCACGACAACATTTCCTTTCGTTAGACAAAACGATTGTTTATATCTATGCGAAGTTAAAGTTTCATCCGATTCTATCCAGTTTGTTTGTAACACTTGTTTATGTTCCACTTCAAATTTGCTGTGACATTTCACGCATCCCTATTTATTTCAAAGCCAGGATTAACCATTAAATATGTTACAAGCGCTTTGTGGAAAATACAATATTTTGATCCGTTGGAATGGTTTTGTTAGAACGTTTTTTATCAGCGTTCGTACGTGTTGTTGGAACGTTTTATATCCGTATATTTGTTTGGGATCCGTTGGAACGGTTTCGTTAGAGCGTTTTTTTAAGCCCTCGTACGTGTTGTTGGGACGTCTTTTCTCCGTATGTTTTGACAATGCAAGGGGCGGGGCCGGTGGGGCCGCATTTGGAAGCGTTTGTACGTGGATCCGTTGAAACGTTTTTTCTTCTCTCGTTGGAAAGTGTTTTTTTTTAGTGTTTGTACGTGTTGGAACGTTTTTTGTCCGTATTTTTGACAATTGCAAGGGACGGGGCCGCGCAAATACATCGGAAAACTTATTTACGACGTAGGGTTTGGTTTTATCTACGAGATGGTCTGGGGGTCTGGGGGTGGAGACAGCTCCCCCCCCCCCAGTAAGTCGCCTCGCAGCGAGTGAATGCGAGCTGAGCGCTCTAAACGTGGGTCCATGTGGCCGTAATTGCTGTAAAGTTTAGGTCGGGTTGGATTATCTTATGACAGTTCTGTAATTATAATCTTGTAATCACAATTTTGCAATTACATTTCTTTTGTATTCCAATATTTTAATAACATCGACCCCAGCGAAAATTAGCCCGCCTACGCATTGCTATTTATCTTCAAGGCATATAATGCTTCATGCACTCTATCTTTTGCGAATATGTACCAAACTTCTATGAACAATCAACAAGCATTTGAAAAAAGTGCATTGAAATCGGCAGTTTAACTTTGCCCCGGACGGCGAACTATTTAGTGTTCACAACTTATTTTTTGTTTAAATCCTACCAATTTTCAACAAACATATTTAATATATTGCAATGCACACATGAAAAAATTATCTAAACCGTTGATCCATAATCAATCAATAAACGTTCAGAAAACCGTGATGCATTCCGCGGATAAATTTGGCCAAGGACGGCGACGTATTTAGTGTATGCGATTTGTGTCATTGACCAATCAGGGACTTTGTCACTTGTCACGCTTCTTGGAGCACTTACTGCATTGCTGGCCCTGTGATTTGTGTACAAATAATATTCAAACCAGAGATAGTGATGGATTATACTGTTCGTCACCATATGTTAGCACATATTTTTTTTAACTTCCCATAATTAAATTTTTGAAATAGAAAATGTTGTTATTTCACGTTTATATTGGGGCACGATCAATTTGAAACCATGCATGTGCCACATAAAAATGCAGATAAATAAATCAAAAAGTGATTATTCCACTGTAATACCTGTCATTGTTGTTATATAGTTCGTCCGAGGGAAGCGCCATTTACTTTGTACATCTCCATTCAGCTGAGCGTTCCTAAAACTATGCATCTGGTATAATAACCATAATAATAATATAATACGGTACAAGGGCGCCGCCACCTTCCGAAAGTTGGGGGGGGGGGGGGGGGGGGGACGGAGGCATTCTGAAGTCGATTCTATCCATAGGCGTAATGTTAAAATTTGAAAATGTTGGGGGGGGGGGGGGGGGACATCCCCCCGTCCCCCCTGTGGTGGAGCCCCTGATACGGTATAGGATAATACGGATATAACCACGGTAAAACTATTGAATTTGTTACTCATTATTGGGGCACAGTTAATGCGCATGTGTGCTCCCGTACCGTTTAATATTTCAAACCTGTTTTAGCTTTACCAGAGCGGGCCCGCTCGGTGATCGCTCAAAAAGGCGTTTTACTGGTATACTATTGTGGCCTAAATCCGAGGAGATATCATTTCGCGGCATTTTTTTTGTGTGGGGGGGGGGGGGCGCTTGGTCCGAGGGGGCCCCTGGGTTTCTTTGCCTCCTCCCCATCCGAACATACTTTCCGCCGCCACTGGCCGCTGACCTAAATCGGGTAGACCCCAGAGAACTTACCATTACTAGAGGTATCGTCTGTCGGTACACAATCGCCGACCTCCTACGACATTTTTTCGACATTTCGACAACCTCCTATCGAATGGCGTCTTCTATTCCCCCTACTCGCAAGGCTTTACAGACATTTTCGAAGAATACATTTGTATTTGATGTGACCCGTGGTCAAGCATTTCCCTCAGTGTAAGCACTTAATTCCCGAACAGGTGGGCCAAACGCGGCGGCGCTACGCGCCACTTCTTGCCGATTCCCAGGTGTGGGGTTTTCCCGAGGATCACGAAAAAACCTGGGGGGAGGGGTGGAGTGTCTAAACCGTATCTCCCTGGCCAGTGGCGTATTTATATTTGTGTTAGAAAGACGTAGAATTGATGCAGCATAAGGTACTGCAAGTTTCATGTTCATATCTATCATGGTTTTCAAGTTATTGAGAAAATCCGGGAGGGGGCAGATTCTGCCCCCCCCCCTCCCCCAGCGGGGCGCCGGTTAAGTGTCACCGGGGCTGCTTGAATTGCATCAGGTGCGCTGTTTTGTCTATCATTGAAAAAAGGATACATAAAATTTCCAATTAAATCACTCGAGAAAAAAACTCCAGTTTTCATACAGTTTTCTCCTAAGATCATTATTTTTCACGTTCAGTGCAGGGAACGCATACTTGTTGTGAGTGCCCCCACCAAGATTCCTGTGTGGAGGGGTATTTGCCTCTGATTACCCCCCCCCCTGGATCCGTCAGTGCCGTCAGCGAAACGTGTTGTTGAGGAGAAGGGGTAAATTATACAAAATGAGAGAAAAAATAATGAAAATAAATTATACAATAAATCAACTTGAATTAACTGTTCTTTCCACTTGATGATATTCTCGAATATTTTTAACCGTGAAATTCATGGAATTGACCAGGATTTGTGAACAAAGAAGAAGAAAAAAAATTAAAAGACTCACCAAAATCAAAATTATGGCAATAAAGAGGCATTCATACCTTTTCCATTGATGAATGAGATAGAGCAAAACTGAGGAATGCTCGCGATAAAGCACAACACCTTAGTTAAAGAAGTGGATGGCAAACAGACAATGTTGCACTCGGGCCAGACGAAATCCACCCACCCCGTTCCCCGGCCTCACAGAATCAACCCTGCCCTATTCCCCGGTCTGCCGAAGTCCCAGACATGCGGAACTCCGCCCTGCCCCGCACACAGGCTTGTCCAAATCAGCCTTGTCTCCACCTGGCCTGAGGGCGGCATCTGGTCTGAGGGCGGTACCTGAGCTGAGGGCGGCACCTGACTTTACCCCCCCCCCTCCCCGCCCCCAATCCGCCCCTGGGGCTGATCCCTGAACCCCTGGCTGCCCCCCCCCCCCCCAACACTAAAAGTTTTGCGGCGACGCCACTGCCTCCAAAGGCACCCTCCGATACACCTCCGAAGGCGCCCTCTCACATACCTCTGAAGGCACACTCCGATACATTTCCGAGGGTGCCCTCCCACATACCTCTAAAGGCGCCCTCCGATGCACCTCTGAAGGCGCCATCCCCCATAGCTTCAAAGGCGACCTCCGATACAACTTTGAAAGCACCCTCCCACATGCCTCCAAGTGCGCCCTCCGATACACATCTGAATGAGCCCTCCCAGATTCCTCCAAAGGCGCCCTCCGATACACCTATGAAGGCGCCCTCCCACATAGCTCTGAAGCCGCCCTCCGATACATCTCCGAGGTCGCAATCTCAAATAGCCCCAGAGGCGCTCTGTGAGACCAGAGGCGCCCGGCCTCACATTCAGCGAAGGGCGCCTTTGTATGTATGGAGGGAGGGTGCCCTCGGTCCTCGGATAGATGTATCCAAGGGTGCTTTTGGACTATGTGGGAGGGCGCATTCATAGGTGTATTGGTGGGCGCCTTTGGAGGTATGTGGAAGGGCGCCTTCAGAGATGTATCGGAGGGCGCCTTCGGAAATGTATTGGAGGACGCCTTCGAAAGTGTATTCGAGGACGCCTTTGAAGGTATGTGGGAGGGCGCCATCGGATATTTATCAAACGGCGCCTTTTGGAGCCAGTAGGTATGTGTGAGGGCGCCTTCAAAGTTCAAAGGTGCATCGGTGGGCGCCTTTAGTGTTATGTAGAAGGACGCCTTCAAATATGTATCGGAGGTCACCTTTGGAGGTATATGGGGTGGCGCCTTTGGAGGTATGTGTGAGGGCGACTTCAGTGTATCAAAGGGCGCCTTTGAAGCCATGTAGGAAAGCGTTTTAAGAGGTGTATTGGAGGTTGCCTTCGGAGCTATGTGGGAGGGCGCCTTCAGATGTGTATCGGAGGGCGCCTCTCGAAGTATTTGGGGGGGGGGGGGCGCTTTGAAGGTATGTGGGAGGGCGCCTTTGGAAGTATGTGGGAGGGCGCCTTTGGAAGTATGTGGGAGGGCGCCTTTAGAGGTGTATCGAAGGGCGCCTTTAGAGGTATGTGGGAGGACGCCTTTAGGGATGTATCAAAGCGCGCCTTACATTCAGTGGAACGTCCCTCATATTCAGGCGGAGCGCACCTCACATTTAGCGAAGGGCGCCTTCGGCGCCCTTCACTGAATGTGAGACGCATTTCATGAACCGAAGGCGCCTTCGGTACGTGAGAGCGCCTTCGGCGCCCAAGACAGAGGGGGGGGGGGGGGGGGGGGGGGGGGGGGGGGGCATGGTGCAGTGGCCCCCTATTATCTACGTTATAAAACGTAAAAACACACTTCAATGAAAAACTGGCGGAGTCGGGACCGGTCCCTAGGGCCGTCTCCGGCCGATAACTAACTCATTACTCGCAAGGATATATGTATCCCAGGACTGCACAAATTATATGACTGGAGCCCCCGCCGCAAGGGACCCTGGCCTACTGCAACCAGTTCGAAAAACATGCTCCGCCAAGTTGTATCTCTATCATTATAAGTAAAAACACACATGACCCATACAAACAGGCCGAGTCGGGACCGGTCCCCACTTTGAGTGTGTTAATGTTGTGACGTCATTGTGACGTCATACTCACCGGTCCCCAGTACGCTGTAAAATACGGATCCCTTTCCTCTGTAGTTAGCTGGATATGATGGCTGCAATCGTAATCTTTGAGTCTGCCCAAACCCGCTCGTCCAATCCCGAGGTTCTACGGCCTTTTTAAAGGGTAGCTGTGTCGGTCCCGACTCCGCTGTATTTTGATGAGGTCCCGACTTAGGCCCATTCGTCAACATGTGTGTGTGTGTGTGTGTGTGTGTGTGTGTGTGTGTGTGTGTGTGTGTGTGTGTGTGTGTGTGTGTGTGTGTGTGTGTGTGTGTGTGTGTGTGTGTGTGTGTGTGTGTGTGTGTGTGTGTGTGTGTGTGTGTGTGTGTGTGTGTGTGTGTGTGTGTGTGTGTGTGTGTGTGTGTGTGTGTGTGTGTGTGTGTGTGTGTGTGTGTGTGTGTGTGTGTGTGTGTGTGTGTGTGTGTGTGTGTGTGTGTGTGTGTGTGTGTGTGTGTGTGTGTGTGTGTGTGTGTGTGTGTGTGTGTGTGTGTGTGTGTGTGTGTGTGTGTGTGTGTGTGTGTGTGTGTGTGTGTGTGTGTGTGTGTGTGTGTGTGTGTGTGTGTGTGTGTGTGTGTGTGTGTGTGTGTGTGTGTGTGTGTGTGTGTGTGTGTGTGTGTGTGTGTGTGTGTGTGTGTGTGTGTGTGTGTGTGTGTGTGTGTGTGTGTGTGTGTGTGTGTGTGTGTGTGTGTGTGTGTGTGTGTGTGTGTGTGTGTGTGTGTGTGTGTGTGTGTGTGTGTGTGTGTGTGTGTGTGTGTGTGTGTGTGTGTGTGTGTGTGTGTGTGTGTGTGTGTGTGTGTGTGTGTGTGTGTGTGTGTGTGTGTGTGTGTGTGTGTGTGTGTGTGTGTGTGTGTGTGTGTGTGTGTGTGTGTGTGTGTGTGTGTGTGTGTGTGTGTGTGTGTGTGTGTGTGTGTGTGTGTGTGTGTGTGTGTGTGTGTGTGTGTGTGTGTGTGTGTGTGTGTGTGTGTGTGTGTGTGTGTGTGTGTGTGTGTGTGTGTGTGTGTGTGTGTGTGTGTGTGTGTGTGTGTGTGTGTGTGTGTGTGTGTGTGTGTGTGTGTGTGTGTGTGTGTGTGTGTGTGTGTGTGTGTGTGTGTGTGTGTGTGTGTGTGTGTGTGTGTGTGTGTGTGTGTGTGTGTGTGTGTGTGTGTGTGTGTGTGTGTGTGTGTGTGTGTGTGTGTGTGTGTGTGTGTGTGTGTGTGTGTGTGTGTGTGTGTGTGTGTGTGTGTGTGTGTGTGTGTGTGTGTGTGTGTGTGTGTGTGTGTGTGTGTGTCGGGGGGGGGGGGGAGACAGTGAAACTTTGATCTCGTATTGAGAGAAATCAAACTTTGATCGCGTATTGAGGGAATGCAATATTTCTTTGCAGATTCGGGCTCTTCCAGTCTTGGCGAACCTTTTTCCATAACAAAATCACCGACCAAAATAAAATATTTAAGCAAAAAAATGGCCTCAAGTGCCCCCCCCCTGTTCCTACGCATATGTGGGTATATGAGGCGCTGAATCACGTTGTGGCAAGTTTCAGCTCCCTTGATGGAACAGTTACTGAGTTATCGCCACCGGCATTTCCGTGAGATCACGATGCAAGGCTTTCTTCTAAGCCAAAACGTTGCCACCGATTATTAACCTTCGCCCTGGTGTGGGTCATTTTGACTCTCCCCACTGGCAGATCCAAGGGGGGGGGAGGGGGGCAACCAGGCCATGCCTCCCCCCCCCAAAAAAAAAATCCTGGAGGGGGAACATGTCTTTGCCCCCCCCCCAAAAAAAACACTTAACAATTTATCGTAAAAAATTACTTTGCAGTAGTCAAAATCCAGTTATCCACAGTGAAAAACTGGGAAATTTGGGAAAACATGGCTTTTACCATCAATAGCGTGCGTACCCAGGATTCACTCCAGGAGGGGGACATTTTAGATCAGGGGCATAAGGTACCCCCACCAAAAAAAAATCACCGGATTTGGCCCACTATATTTTTAGAGGGGCATATTTTAAGCATTTTTCCTAAAAAAAATCGTTCATCTTTGGAGCATCTTTGGAAATTGGGACATTCGGGCCCTATTTTCAAAGTGGCACATACGGCAAAGGGAGCACGTATGGACCTTCAGGGGGGGGGGGGACAATTGCCCCGTTTTCCCCCACCCCCTTGGGTACGCCTATGCTTACCATCAAATAAGGACTTCAAAAAGTTCAACTGGACGAGAAAATAGCGGCCACCAAGCTGCCAGTCGGAACTGAAGCTCGAACAAACGTTTTGGTTTTACATGTAGGAAGAACACTTCATATGGTATCAGTTTGGAATCCAATCTACACTCTATTTCGGCGCAAATGGTTGTCAAAAATGACGCGTTGCTTTTGTGAAAATGACTTTTCGGGACGCGTGACAGCGGTGTGTACAAAATTCACGTGTGATTCTCACGAAGGTCCCAATAGCAATTGAGCAATCAAAATCAAACAGACTATAGGTAGGTAGGTACCTGGGTTGAGATAGGTACTTCTAGCTCAAACTTTATCAGAAGTATCTGCCCCCTCCCGTATTTTCTCAATAACCTGAAAACTATGATTACGGGCGAGCGCGCTCGTTCTTCCGTGGTGTATGGGAAAATCTGATTATGAGCGGCCCGGCCCGGCCCGGCCCGACCCGTGGCGACGCTTTTGAAAAGCTCATATCTCTGCAACCGCACGTCCGATTGACAAGCGGACTTCTTTGCTGAGCAGCCCCATCCAACCTTCCCTGTTTGAGACCAGTGCGGACTCATGTGGGTGACTACCACTGCGCGTGGCGCGTGCTGCGTGAGGGGTGTTTGAAAAGTGTCTTCTCGCAAAAACTCTGCAACAGCTGAGCCGATTGTGTGCAAATTTGGTGTGTGGTTAGGGATCCCTTAGCCGCCAATTTTCCACAAGTCAGGGGTGGGGTGCCTCTGCACGTGCGCACGTGCACACCCCTATTCTATATCTCAGGAACGGCTGAGCCGATTATGTTTAAATTTGGTGTGTGGTTCAGACATTGTCTTTCAGACATTGCCTTTCCACAAGTCAGGGGTGGGATGCCTTTGCCCGTGCGCGCGTGCACACCCCTATTCTATATCTCAGGAACGGCTGAGCCGATTGTGTTCGAATTTGGTGTGTGGTTAGGGACCCATCAGCCGCCACTTTCCCACAAGCCAGGGGTGGAGTGACCGTACGTGCGCACGTGCACACCCCTATTCTATATCTCAGGAACGGCTGAGCCGATGGTGTTCTAATTTGGTGTGTGGTTAGGGACCTATCAGCCGCCACCTTCCCACAAGTTAGGGGTGGGGTACCTCTGCACGCGTGCACGTGCTCACCTTTTTTTTTATCTCAGAAACTACTATCAGTATCTCAGATATAGAATAGGGGATTTTTTCTTCTTCTCTCAGTAACCCACCAGCTCAAAAAACATGTGAAGGATTTACGTACCTTAGATACATAGCCCCATTCATGTTTAACACACATAATGCTTTGTTTAAAGATTCGATCAATAAGAAGCAAACTGCAAGCAAAACAAGGGACACTTAAACCAACAACATCCAAACGTGAAATGTCTGTAACTTTTTAAAAAACTATTTTTGATTAAAAACTTCAACGGATTCGTGTTCTACTCGACGAGGCTATCGGAAACTGTTCTTCGAACTTAACAAAAATGTTGCTTAGATCAGGAGTTATTGACGAATCCATTTTCGGGGGGGGGGGGGTAGATTTGGTCATTTAGGTTAACTACATGGGGGGGGGGGGGTAGATTTGGTCCTTTAGGTTAATTTGTAAACGGAAATCTTAATAACTTAAGTTTTTAATGGATTTCAAAACTGTTTAGTGCACTTGCTCTGCCGTCAAATTATCTTCCTTTAAAAACAAACAGAAAGGATATTATTATAAATAAAGAGTTTCAACTTTAGATCAAGTCGGAAAACCGGGGCAGGGAAGAATCGTAGTGTCTTGAGATTAAGTCACCTAATTCTTAAAACGTAGTTCTGAGCTTTTAACAAAAGTAAGGTTACTTAATTTTGATTCAACCTAGCCCGTAATGGACCCTGTAGCTTTTTCAGGGACCAAACCTAGCTTTTGTCTAGGTTAGACTGCAATACGTACCAAAAGTTTCTAACTACGAACATGCCCCGACATTTTGGGTCATAAAAGCTTAAATTGAAAGAATTTGGGTATTTTCCCAATTAGGAATACACTCACAAATGTACAAGCAAGGCGTCCCTAATTCGGTAAAATATCGTACAATGAATATTTAAGGAATTACAGCCTTCCAAACAGGCGACCAAATCTACCCCAAAGGGGGAGATTTGGTCTCCAAAGTTTTGGTCGGTTAGGTTTAGTTCTATAAACTAGGGTCAATAACCCTAAATAAGCGATGTGAGTGGACACACACTCTCTTTACGGATTTGGTGAGACCGATCAGTTGACCATTCACATAAGTACTCTGAGTTGACCCACCCCATCACAAACACCAGCACCACCACTCTGGCCACACCACCGAGCCACACGCACCGGCGTGGTGCTCCATCAGCAGCGGCCGGCGGCTGCAGCGGGGGTGACCGCGTCCAATCTGCGGTATCAGTGAACGCAGGCCCGGGCCATCCGTTCCACCCGCTGCCTCTTCTCGGCCGTCCACCGCCGTCCAGCGTGGCACGGTCCGCTGCAGTCCAGCGTGGCGTGGCACGATCCGCCGCAGTCCAGCGTGGCGTGGTCCGCCGCAGTCCAGCGTGGCACGGTCCGCCGCAGTCCAGCGTGGCACGGTCCGCCGCAGTCCAGCGTGGCGTGGTCCGCCGCAGTCCAGCGTGGCACGGTCCGCCGCAGTCCAGCGTGGCACGGTCCGCCGCAGTCCAGCGTGGCACGGTCCGCTGCAGTCCAGCGTGGCACGGTCCGCCGCAGTCCAGCGTGTCACGGTCCGCCGCAGTCCAGCGCGGCACGGTCCACTGCAGTCCAGCGTGGCACGGTCCGCTGAAGTCCAGCGTGGCACGATCCGCCGCAGTCCAGCGTGACACGGTCCGCCGCAGTCCAGCGTGGCGTGGCACGGTCCGCCGCAGTCCAGCGTGGCACGGTCCGCCGCAGTCCAGCGTAGCGTGGCACGGTCCGCTGCAGTCCAGCGTGGCACGGTCGGCCGCAGTCCAGCGTGGCGTGGTACGGTCCGCTGAAGTCCAGCGTGGCACGATCCGCCGCAGTCCAGCGTGGCACGGTCCGCCGCAGTCCAGCGTGGCGTGGCACGGTCCGCCGCAGTCCAGCGTGGCACGGTCCGCTGCAGTCCAGCGTGGCACGGTCCGCCGCAGTCCAGCGTGGCACGGTCCGCTGCAGTCCAGCGTGGCACGGTCCGCCGCAGTCCAGCGTGGCACGGTCCGCCGCAGTCCAGCGTGGCGTGGCACAGTCCGCCGCAGTCCAGCGTGGCACGGTCCGCCGCAGTCCAGCGTGGCGTGGCACGGTCCGCTGAAGTCCAGCGTGGCACGATCCGCCGCAGTCCAGCGTGGCACGGTCCGCCGCAGTCCAGCGTGGCGTGGCACGGTCCGCTGCAGTCCAGCGTGGCACGGTCCGCCGCAGTCCAGCGTGGCGTGGCACAGTCCGCCGCAGTCCAGCGTGGCACGGTCCGCCGCAGTCCAGCGTGGCACAGTCCGCCGCAGTCCAGCGTGGCACGGTCCGCTGCAGTCCAGCGTGGCACGGTCATCTGCAGTCCAGCGTGGCACGGTCCGCTGCAGTCCAGCGTGGCACGGTCCGCTGCAGTCCAGCGTGGCACGGTCCACCGCAGTCCAGCGTGGCACGGTCCGCTGCAGTCCAGCGTGGCACGGTCCGCCGCAGTCCAGCGTGGCACGGTCCGCCGCAGTCCAGCGTGGCACGGTCCGCTGCAGTCCAGCGTGGCACGGTCCGCCGCAGTCCAGTGTGGCACGGTCCGCTAAAGTCCAGCGTGGCACGATCCGCCGCAGTCCAGCGTGGCACGGTCCGCTGAAGTCCAGCGTGGCACGGTCCGCTGAAGTCCAGCGTGGCGTGGCACAGTCCGCCGCAGTCCAGCGTGGCACGGTCCGCCGCAGTCCAGCGTGGCACGGTCCGCTGCAGTCCAGCGTGGCACGGTCCGCCGCAGTCCAGCGTGGCACGGTCCGCTGCAGTCCAGCGTGGCACGGTCATCTGCAGTCCAGCGTGGCACGGTCCGCTGCAGTCCAGCGTGGCACGGTCCGCTGCAGTCTAGCGTGGCACGGTCCGCTGCAGTCCAGCGTGACACGGTCCGCTGCAGTCCAGCGTGGCACGGTCCGCTGCAGTCCCTCCCCGACCAGCGGTCAGCCCGCTCCTCCTGCTCAGACGGCAGACACCTCGCAGACAGTCGGGCGGGCAATAACCACGTAATGGCCCAGCGGGGCGCCCCGGCCCTCCCCAATTACACCCCTGTGTGGGATAACGTGGTGGCCCGCCACCGTCACATTCCAGCTCCGGGCATTCCACGCGAGGTGCGCCGGCCCCGAAAAGTTGGTAACTGTGACTGAGTGCATACCCGAAGGCATGGACACGTCGAGGAAGAAGGGATAAGAAGGATAGGGGTTAGCTGAAGTAGCGGGTGGAATCCGTTATATTTTATTTGAATTTTATTTAGTTTGTGGTTGCATTCCCGACCTGATTTGTTCCGCACATGTGCGGAATTCCGCGCCTGACGAGGGCGTCGTGAACAAATAGGGCTAATGTCAGAAAATATACCGCAAGTAGTTGGTTATCACCAGGGAAATCTCTACCCGTTGGCAGGCTGAGAGCGACTAAAAATCAGCATTTTCTATCGTAGACAGCCTAGACATTGACATTCCTTCAACCTTTGATCACTTAACATAATCATCTTCATCGAATTTGGCTCTGGTTTATCGCGAGACATTGTCGGACGCGGGTCTTTGAAGTCCGGTGCAGTGTGACCGTGTGACTGATGTGCAACTGATGTGTGACAGTTCCCAGTCATCGTCTGTCCGTCTGTGTTGACCTCAGCCGTCCAAAACCAGTCAACACGTGTTCCCAATGTGACATGATAACGTGTACGGCGATTTCACCCGGCCAGGCCCGACATTGCAGGAGCTGTTGTGACAGCCTGTCGCGCTGCAATCGATTGCAATCGCTGTCGTCGCGGACGTCGGGGCGGCGGAACGACGGCGAGTCTGAGCAGCTTTGTTTTGACGGGGCCGGCCGACGTGGCAGCTGTTTGCGTAAGTGCTCACCAATTAAAGCGCGTCGCTGCTCAATCGCCACGCAAATGAAGATAACAATGACGCGCGGCCGGCGCTCCGAGTGTTTTGTGGCTCCGCACCGCCCCCCCCCCCCCCCCCACTCGGCCCAGTCATTAAAGGAAATAGTTCACCTTCGGATTTTTTTCTTCTCAGAACACGATTTTATTATATTTTTTAATACAGTTTCTTTTTTTCTTTTTAAAAATGGTCCTACATGCCGCCAATTCAGGACAGAAGGTTGTAAATTATTGATTTTATGGTGTGCGTTATTGGTCTGCGCATGCTCCATGGCAGTGCTGGCACTTTCAGACGGTACGGTACATCATATATGCACCGTATTCCTTCGCCAAAAAGTCAAATATGTTCGGCTGGAGAGTCTTTTCAGCCAAGCAAAGTTCCAGATAAGGATTTCTCAACACGGGCTGCAAAACTGCTATTTCAGTTCAAAACCCATGTTGAAGGTGAACTATTTCCTTTAAGACAAGGGCCACGCGTGGCAAAATAGAACGCACTGAATGCGACTTAATTTCCGCTGGTCATTTTGTTCGGGGCGGCGTCTGCAGCAGCGGCAGCGGCTGCAGACGCCGGGAACAATGTAGCTGTCGTTCACTTTTGGCAAAAAGTTATCCTTTTTGCGTGCAGAAAACTAAGCTAGAAATTTGGAGCATTTAAATTGCTTTGTGCAGTGCCAGGCTTCCAACAAAAGGAATTAATATTTGCGAGAAATGCTCGTCTGTGATCGGCCGCCTTCCAGCAGCGTGTGACGGTCTGGGCAGATTCATTAGTTGCTCGTCTGTGATCGGCCGGCTTCCAGCAGCGTGTGACGGTCTGGGCAGATTCATTAGTTGCTCGTCTGTGATCGGCCGCCTTCCAGCAGCATGTGACGGTCTGGGCAGATTCATTAGTTGCTCGTCTGTGATCGGCCGCCTTCCAGCAGCGTGTGGCGGTCTGGGCAGATTCATTAGTTGCTCGTCTGTGATCGGCCGCCTTCCAGCAGCGTGTGACGGTCTGGGCAGATACATTAGTCGACACCGTATGTGGCATTTATCAGGAGCCAGCACAACTGCTCCACAATCACTGGTCAACTCGCCCCTGCGCTGCGGCCCGTCCTGCCGTCCTACTGTGGTCACGTGGCCACACCGGAAGCCACGCGCCCGCGCGTGTGTCGGTCTCCACAATACCCCCCCTCCCTCCCCGAGGCCCACCCGCCGGGGACCTCATAAACTGTCACCTAGGCCCCTCCCCTTCCTCCACCTGAGCGGCAGGTCTGGGGGACCAGCCTCTTTAGAACCCACCACCGGCCAGCCCTGGCGACCTCACCCTCGGTGGCCACCCCTCCCGCGGTCCAATTATCCCTGGCGACCTCACCCCTGGCGACCTCACCTTCGGTGGATACCCCTCCCCTGGCGACCTCACCCTCGGTGGACACCCCTCCCCTGGCGACCTCACCCTCGGTGGACACCCCTCCTGCGGTCCAATCATCCCCATGTCCCGATGATGCCGTACCCGCTGACCCGGCTGCACGGGTCGCCACCGTAAATTTCGCGGCCCGCGCGCCACCGTCGCCGGCCTTATTCGCGCTATTTAGCGCCGGCCGAGGGGGTGATTTACGGCGGGGGGGGGGGGGGGGGGGGGGGGGGGCGGTCGGCTCGTTTCCGTTGTGACCCGCCGCGCAGAAGACGCATGGCGGCAATGTCCCGAGAGAGCCCCGCAGAACTGCTGGGCGGCGTTTGAGGCGGTGGTGTTGAGACTGCTGGGCGGCGTTTGAGGCGGTGGTGTTGAGCTGCAGAACTGCTGGGCGGCGTTTGAGGCGGTGGTGTTGAGCTGCAGAACTGCTGGGCCGCGTTTGAGGCGGTGGTGTTGAGCTGCAGAACTGCTGGGCGGCGTTTGAGGCGGTGGTGTTGAGACTGCTGGGCGGCGTTTGAGGCGGTGGTGTTGAGCTGCAGAACTGCTGGGCCGCGTTTGAGGCAGTGGTGTTGAGACTGCTGGGCGGCGTTTGAGGCGGTGGTGTTGAGACTGCTGGGCGGCGTTTGAGGCGGTGGTGTTGAGCTGCAGAACTGCTGGGCGGCGTTTGAGGCGGTAGTGTTGAGCTGCAGAACTGCTGGGCGGCGTTTGAGGCGGTGGTGTTGAGACTGCTGGGCGGCGTTTGAGGCGGTGGTGTTGAGCTGCAGAACTGCTGGGCGGCGTTTGAGGCGGTGGTGTTGAGACTGCTGGGCGGCGTTTGAGGCGGTGGTGTTGAGCCGCAGAACTGCTGGGCCGCGTTTGAGGCAGTGGTGTTGAGCTGCAGAACTGCTGGGCCGCGTGTGAGGCGGTGGTGTTGAGACTGCTGGGCGGCGTTTGAGGCGGCGGTGTTGAGACTGCTGGGCGGCGTTTGAGGCAGTGGTGTTGAGCTGCAGAACTGCTGGGCGGCGTTTGAGGCGGTGGTGTTGAGCTGCAGAACTGCTGGGCGGCGTTTGAGGCGGTGGTGTTGAGACTGCTGGGCGGCGTTTGAGGCGGTGGTGTTGAGACTGCTGGGCGGCGTTTGAGGCGGTGGTGTTGAGCTGCAGAACTGCTGGGCGGCGTTTGAGGCGGTGGTGTTGAGCCGCAGAACTGCTGGGCGGCGTTTGAGGCAGTGGTGTTGAGCTTCAGAACTGCTGGGCGGCGTTTGAGGCGGTGGTGTTCAGCCGCAGAACTGCTGGGCGGCGTTTGAGGCGGTGGTGTTGAGACTGCTGGGCGGCGTTTGAGGCGGTGGTGTTGAGCTGCAGAACTGCTGGGCGGCGTTTGAGGCGGTGGTGTTGAGACTGCTGGGCGGCGTTTGAGGTGGTGGTGTTGAGCCGCAGAACTGCTGGGCGGCGTTTGAGGCGGTGGTGTTGAGCCGCAGAACTGCTGGGCGGCCGTTTGAGGCAGTGGTATTGAGACTGCTGGGCGGCGTTTGAGGCGGTGGTGTTGAGCCGCAGAACTGCTGGGCGGCGTGTGAGGCGGTGGTGTTGAGCTGCAGAACTGCTGGGCGGCGTTTGAGGTGGTGGTGTTCAGACTGCTGGGCGGCGTTTGAGGTGGTGGTGTTGAGCTGCATAACTGCTGGGCGGCTTGTGAGGTGGTGGTGTTGAGACTGCTGGGCGGCGTTTGAGGCGGTGGTGTTGAGCCGCAAAACTGCTGGGCGGCGTTTGAGGTGGTGGTGTTGAGCTGCAGAACTGCTGGGCGGCGTTTGAGGTGGTGGTGTTGAGCCGCAGAACTGCTGGGCGGCGTTTGAGGCGGTGGTGTTGAGCTGCAGGACTGCTGGGCGGCGTTTGAGGCAGTGGTGTTCAGCCGCAGGACTGCTGGGCGGCGTTTGAGGCAGTGGTGTTGAGCTGCAGAACTGCTGGGCGGCGTTTGAGGCAGTGGTGTTGAGTTGCAGAACTGCTGGGCGGCGTTTGAGGTGGTGGTGTTGAGACTGCTGGGCGGCGTTTGAGGCGGTGGTGTTGAGCCGCAGAACTGCTGGGCGGCGTGTGAGGCGGTGGTGTTGAGCTGCAGAACTGCTGGGCGGCGTTTGAGGTGGTGGTGTTCAGACTGCTGGGCGGCGTTTGAGGCGGTGGTGTTGAGCTGCATAACTGCTGGACGGCGTGTGAGGTGGTGGTGTTGAGACTGCTGGGCGGCGTTTGAGGCGGTGGTGTTGAGCTGCAGAACTGCTGGGCGGCGTGTGAGGCGGTGGTGTTGAGCTGCATAACTGCTGGACGGCGTGTGAGGTGGTGGTGTTGAGACTGTTGGGCGGCGTTTGAGGCGGTGGTGTTGAGCTGCAGAACTGCTGCGCGGCGTTTGAGGCGGTGGTGTTGAGCCGCAGAACTGCTGGGCGGCGTTTGAGGTGGTGGTGTTGAGCTGCAGAACTGCTGGGCGGCGTTTGAGGTGGTGGTATTGAGACTGCTGGGCGGCGTTTGAGGCGGTGGTGTTGAGCTGCAGAACTGCTGGGCGGCGTGTGAGGCGGTGGTGTTGAGCTGCATAACTGCTGGACGGCGTGTGAGGTGGTGGTGTTGAGACTGCTGGGCGGCGTTTGAGGCGGTGGTGTTGAGCTGCAGAACTGCTGCGCGGCGTTTGAGGCGGTGGTGTTGAGCCGCAGAACTGCTGGGCGGCGTTTGAGGTGGTGGTGTTGAGCTGCATAACTGCTGGGCGGCGTTTGAGGTGGTGGTATTGAGACTGCTGGGCGGCGTTTGAGGCGGTGGTGTTGAGCCGCAGAACTGCTGGGCGGCGTGTGAGGCGGTGGTGTTGAGCTGCAGAACTGCTGGGCGGCGTTTGAGGTGGTGGTGTTGAGACTACTGGACGGCGTTTGAGGCGGCGGTGTTGAGCTGCAGAACTGCTGGGCGGCGTGTGAGGCGGTGGTGTTGAGACTGCTGGGCGGCGTTTGAGGCAGTGGTGTTGAGCTGGAGAACTGCTGGGCGGTGTTTGAGGCGGTGGTGTTGAGACTGCTGGGCGGCGTTTGAGGCGGTGGTGTTGAGCTGGAGAACTGCTGGGCGGCGTTTGAGGCGGTGGTGTTGAGCTGGAGAACTGCTGGGCGGTGTTTGAGGCGGTGGTGTTGAGACTGCTGGGCGGCGTTTGAGGCGGTGGTGTTGAGTTGGAGAACTGCTGGGCGGCGTTTGAGGCGGTGGTGTTGAGCTGCAGAACTGCTGGGCCGCGTGTGAGGCGGTGGTGTTGAAACTGCTGGGCGGCGTGTGAGGCGGTGGTGTTGAGCTGCAGAACTGCTGGGCGGCGTGTGAGGCGGTGGTGTTGAGACTGCTGGGCGGCGTTTGAGGCGGTGGTGTTGGGAAAGTGGCGTCGCCGTGGCGGCGGCGCCGAGGTACGGTCGTTTGTGACCTTCAGACAACGACTGACGCCTCCGTGCTTTGTGTACTCCGCAGAGGGCTACACGCTCTTCCACAATTAGTTCCGGTTTATTGCTAATTTAATTATAAAATCATGACTAAAGTGGACGATAAAAATGCTAATTGCATGAAATATTACGTACAAGTGGACGTAGTTGGATTTGTATTAGGACATGCATCACGAGCTGCTTAGTCCGTCCAAGGCGAGGGAATGATGGGCGGATCGGTTCTCGCTTGGTGTTATCCGCGAGTAGTGCATGCAGAGTTATATAATTTCGCGTTAATGGGTGTGTATTAAATAATTTGCGTTGGCGGTCATTATCATGTCGGACAGCCGAGTGATAAATTAGCCTCTTCCTACGCCGAGGCGTGCATTGATTCACCACAGTCACGAAATGATATCCGCTCAGGGTCACCAGCATCAGCGAGCTCATGCACAATGTCCGGTTGTGCAATCCCTCGCCGGAAGAACTGGCAGGACATCACTGGCGGATCCAGGGGGAGGGACATCCGGGGCAAATCCCCCCTGCAGGAATCTGGGGGGGGGGGGGGGGGGGGCAGACTGGTTATTGATTCGACACTGATTGAATCGATTGGAATCGTTCAATACAAATTTCTTGAATACAATAATTATGGATTCACCACCAGATCTTTTGATTCATGAATCGTGATTGAATCAAAATCTGCATCAAAACAAAGCTGATTGAATCAAAAGATTTAACGGTTCTAACGATTCAAGTACACTGGTAAATTGTGCAAATATATGCAGTCCCAGTGGCTACATTCATTTATACTGAAATAGTATTGCTGTAACAATGTTTTAATGATCATATATATGTATGTTTCCATTTTTATTGATTTGACATACATTCACCACATATATTTAAATGTTGAATCAAACGAGAATCGATTAAAATATTTGTTTTGATTCTTTGAATCGGAAAGAATCAATTCTCAAATTTTGTCCCGTGAATCGAACGGGGATTGAATCATTCAGATTCCAAAATGAATCATGATTGAATCGTTCCAAAAAAGTTGAATCAATAAACAGTCTGGGGGGGGGGGGGGCATTCAATACAAGTATGCCCCCCCACGCGCGTTCCAAATTTATCGTAAAATCGTAAAAATTGTCTTTGCAGCAATCACAATCCAGCTATGCACAGTAACAAACCGGAAAATTTCGCGACGCTTCGCGGCATGACACAACTTTCGCAATTGCTTATACAAATTTGGAAAATATGAAAATTAATTCCATGAAGTGTCTGGCAGAGGCTCTCCTGGCACTGGCGGATCCAGGGGGCATCAGGGACAAATGCCCCCCCCCCACCCCAACACATGAATATGAGAGGGGCATTCAATACAAGTATGCCCCCGCGCGCTTCCTGCACTGAACGTGAAAAACAATGATATTAGGAGAAAATTTCATGAAAACGGAAGTTTTTTTCCGGGAGGGGGGGGGGGGGGGGGGGGGGGGCAGAATTTGCCCACCCCTCCCGGATTTTCTCACTAACTTGAAACTATGATAGATATCAACGTCAAACTTTCAGTACCTTGAACTGCATCAATTCTACGCATCTTCTGCATCTTCTCACCAAATTCCAATGAAATTGATGCAGTATTTTGGGAGATAATGACGTTTTAATGACGCCATGTCATGCCATTTTTGGTGGAAAAACGATAAATGTTTGAACAGTTGTAAAAAATAGAATTTTGAAGCAAATTGCAAATACAAAACGTCAAAAGAAAGGAAATGAAATTCTCCTGAAAATGGCTATCTCGGATGTGCGATTTTTGTGTGTTTTTGACTCCCCCAAATACAAATAAAAACAGTTTTTTTTTTGGGATCTACAGAATCAATTTTTGTGAATGTGAAAAGTGAATTTCTTAAGCTCGAATACCCTAATAAGGTGACTGGCCCAAATCCGTGGAGGAAAAAATGGGGGTATCTTTTTGCCACAAAAAGATGCCCCCCCCCCACGGAGAGAAGCTGGATCCGCCAGTGCAGGACATACAATAATCTGTATTTAATTCAGAGTGGAACTGAAATGAAGCCGAAAAATGCGCCATGCGTTGATTTTGCGCAGAAGTGCTGATGAGCCGTGTTTGTTTTCTTTGCGGACGTATTGCCGTTGACAGAAAGGAAAAGATCGAACAATCCCATAAGTGCTCTTTTGCAAACCTGCATGATTAATGTTGCTGGCTTGATGCTACTTTCCTATAGGTTTTTAGAGCGTTTTCGCAATCGTTTCAATCCGCAGCACTAATGTCGTGGCCGGTGGGCACCGCAACCTACACGCGTGACAGTAGTGATGAGAACAATGCTGATATATGCGAGCTGTTATCCTTCTGTTTATATAACACGATCGTTTTGTGATTAAACTATTTTGTTTCCATGCTAAACTGAAATGAGACCTCACCAAAGCAACAAATTCCATTAACTTAGGTCATCTTTATCGCCTCCACTTTGCTCCTTCCTGCATTTCCGTTCCCTCTTTTGCGGCGTCCTTTTTGTGGGGTCCGCTCCCGCCAGTCTCACCCCCGGCTGAAAATATGCCGTCCTCGGCGCCGCGGTGTCACCTCGCTGAATGTCGGGATAACGCGCCAGGGCCGCGATATGCCGTCCTCGGCGCCGCGGTGTCACCTCGCTGAATGTCGGGATAACGCACCAGGGCCACGTGATAAACTAACTCTCCCGCGGCAGCGATCCATCACCTTTTCCGCGGCCGCCGCACGTGAAAAAGTGTATCGCGCGCGTCGGCCGGCGGAGCCACTTCATTTGTTAGCTCGGCCGGCGTTGGCTCAGCTCAGCGAGACGCGGCCGGCGGCGATGAGAAATGACCCGGCCGGCCGCGTGTGACCGCCGTTTTACAGGCGGGTTTCGTTCAGTGGGTGGCGTGGGCCTGGCGTTATGTCGGGAGATGAGTAGCCGCTCGGAGGGGCGGTGTGTGACCAGCTTTAAGTACCCCGGCTCTGACCGCTCAGGGGCGGTGTGTGACCAGCTTTGAGTACCCCGGCTCTGACCGCTCAGGGGCGGTGTGTGACCAGCTTTCAGTACCCCGGCTCTGACCGCTCAGGGGCGGTGTGTGACCAGCTTTGAGTACCCCGGCTCTGACCGCTCAGGGGCGGTGTGTGACCAGCTTTGAGTACCCCGGCTCTGACCGCTCGGAGGGGCGGTGTGTGACCAGCTTTGAGTACCCCGGCTCTGACCGCTCGGAGGGGCGGTGTGTGACCAGCTTTGAGTACCCCGGCTCTGACCGCTCAGGGGCGGTGTGTGACCAGCTTTGAGTACCCCGGCTCTGACCGCTCAGGGGCGGTGTGTGACCAGCTTTAAGTACCCCGGCTCTGACCGCTCAGGGGCGGTGTGTGACCAGCTTTGAGTACCCCGGCTTGACCGCTCAGGGGCGGTGTGTGACCAGCTTTGAGTACCCCGGCTCTGACCGCTCGGAGGGGCGGTGTGTGACCAGCTTTGAGTACCCCGGCTCTGACCGCTCAGGTGCGGTGTGTGACCAGCTTTGAGTACCCCGGCTCTGACCGCCCAGGGGCGGTGTGTGACCAGCTTTGGGTACCCCGGCGGTGGACCATCAGGGGGCGGCGTTACCCCGGCTCTGACCGCCCAGGGGCGGTGTGTGACCGGCTTTAAGTACCCCGGCGGTGGACCATCAGGGGCGGTGTGTGACCAGCTTTAAGCACTCCGGCGGTGGACCATCAGGGGGCGGCGTTACCCCGGCTCTGACCGCTCAGGGGCGGTGTGTGACTGGCTTTAAGTACCCCGGCGGTGGACCATCAGGGGGCGGCGTTACCCCGGCTCTGACCGCTCAGGGGCGGTGTGTGACCGGCTTTAAGTACCCGGCGGTGGACCATCAGGGGGCGGCGTTACCCCGGCTCTGACCGCCCAGGGGCGGCGTGTGACCGGCTTTAAAGGGATTATACGGGTTTTTCCCAGAATAATTGAGTTACATAGTAAAACGTACTTATAAAGGTGGTAGAAGTCCCACGGTAGCCACATTTTTCTGGAAATGACCTCTTCTGCACGTAAGGACATTGCAAAGTGCGCGGTGATGCCACCGCGTATTTTCTGCAGGACTGGCTGAGGCAGAGCCAGTCATCTCTTTTATGCTAATAAAAACACCTCACTTATGGCATATTTCCGGTAAAATAAGCAATATTTGAAAGAAAATAAACTTGTTTTGTTCCAACGACAGCAGCAGTTACCTAGTTTTCCCATAAAATTCTATATTTTTCATGAATTTTCATGCCAAAAAATTAATACGCCACCACCAAATTCTCAACGCTAAAGGCCGGAGGTAAGAAAAACACAAAGACACAAAACCTCAACCGAACAGTGTGTAGTAATACAAAGTCCCGTCAGTTTTGAATTGCATAATAATTTTGTGATCCAGTGTAGGACTTTCAGATAATTCAAAACTCTAAAATTGATCTTAAGATAAAAGTGGTGGACAGTAGTGCCGATCAAGTACTCGTTATCTGATACTAGTCTCGAAAAACGCCCAAGTTTTAACGCTGATAATTGCTGAAATAATGGACTAAATGAGCATTGAGGTCCCTGTTATATGTCTTAAACGTGTTTAAAGCTCATACAACTGCAAAAGAGTGCATTTACTTTCAGGACGGAAACCCGTATAATCCCTTTAAGTACCCCGGCTCTGACCGCTCAGGGGCGGTGTGTGACCAGCTTTAAGTACCCCGGCGGGAGACCATCAGGGGGCGGCGTTACCCCGGCTCTGGCCGCTCAGGGGCGGTGTGTGACCGGCTTTAAGTACCCCAACGGTGGACCATCAGGGGCGGTGTGTGACCAGCTTTAAGTACCCCGTTTCTGACCGCTCAGGGGCGGTGTGTGACTGGCTTTAAGTACCCCGGAGGTGGACCATCAGGGGGCGGCGTTACCCCGGCTCTGACCGCTCAGGGGCGGTGTGTGACTGGCTTTAAGTACCCCGGCGGTGGACCATCAGGGGGCGGCGTTACCCCGGCTCTGACCGCTCGGAGGGGCGGTGTGTGACCAGTGGTATGTGCCCCGGCGGTGGACCATCAGGGGGCGGCGTTACCCCGGCTCTGACCGCTCGGAGGGGCGGTGTGTGGCCAGTGGTATGTGCCCCGGCGGTGGACCATCAGGGGGCGGCGTTACCCCGGCTCTGACCGCTCAGGGGCGGTGTGTGGCCAGTGGTATGTGCCCCGGCGGTGGACCATCAGGGGGCGGCGTTACCCCGGCTCTGACCGCTCAGGGGCGGTGTGTGACCAGTGGTATGTGCCCCGGCGGTGGACCATCAGGGGGCGGCGTTACCCCGGCTCTGACCGCTCAGGGGCGGTGTGTGGCCAGTGGTATGTGCCCCGGCGGTGGACCATCAGGGGGCGGCGTTACCCCGGCTCTGACCGCTCAGGGGCGGTGTGTGACCAGTGGTATGTGCCCCGGCGGTGGACCATCAGGGGGCGGCGTTACCCCGGCTCTGACCGCTCAGGGGCGGTGTGTGACCAGTGGTATGTGCCCCGGCGGTGGGACCATCAGGGGGCGGCGTTACCCCGGCTCTGACCGCTCAGGGGCGGTGTGTGGCCAGTGGTATGTGCCCCGGCGGTGGACCATCAGGGGGCGGCGTTACCCCGGCTCTGACCGCTCAGGGGCGGTGTGTGACCAGTGGTATGTGCCCCGGCGGTGGACCATCAGGGGGCGGCGTTACCCCGGCTCTGACCGCTCAGGGGCGGTGTGTGGCCAGTGGTATGTGCCCCGGCGGCGGACCATCAGGGGGCGGCGTTACCCCGGCTCTGACCGCTCAGGGGCGGTGTGTGACCAGTGGTATGTGCCCCGGCGGTGGACCATCAGGGGGCGGCGTTACCCCGGCTCTGACCGCTCAGGGGCGGTGTGTGGCCAGTGGTATGTGCCCCGGCGGTGGACCATCAGGGGGCGGCGTTACCCCGGCTCTGACCGCTCAGGGGGCGGTGTGTGGCCAGTGGTATGTGCCCCGGCGGTGGACCATCAGGGGGCGGCGTTACCCCGGCTCTGACCCGCTCAGGGGCGGTGTGTGGCCAGTGGTATGTGCCCCGGCGGTGGACCATCAGGGGGCGGCGTTACCCCGGCTCTGACCGCTCGGAGGGGCGGTGTGTGGCCAGTGGTATGTGCCCCGGCGGTGGACCATCAGGGGGCGGCGTTACCCCGGCTCTGACCGCTCGGAGGGGCGGTGTGTGGCCAGTGGTATGTGCCCCGGCGGTGGACCATCAGGGGGCGGCGTTACCCCGGCTCTGACCGCTCGGAGGGGCGGTGTGTGGCCAGTGGTATGTGCCCCGGCGGTGGACCATCAGGGGGGCGGCGTTACCCCCGGCTCTGACCGCTCAGGGGCGGTGTGTGGCCAGTGGTATGTGCCCCGGCGGTGGACCATCAGGGGGCGGGGTTACCCCGGCTCTGACCGCTCAGGGGCGGTGTGTGGCCAGTGGTATGTGCCCCGGCGGTGGACCATCAGGGGGCGGCGTTACCCCGGCTCTGACCGCTCAGGGGCGGTGTGTGGCCAGTGGTATGTGCCCCGGCGGTGGACCATCAGGGGGCGGCGTTACCCCGGCTCTGACCGCTCGGAGGGGCGGTGTGTGACCAGTGGTATGTGCCCCGGCGGTTGGACCATCAGGGGGCGGCGTTACCCCGGCTCTGACCGCTCGGAGGGGCGGTGTGTGGCCAGTGGTATGTGCCCCGGCGGTGGACCATCAGGGGGCGGCGTTTACCCCGGCTCTGACCGCTCGGAGGGGCGGTGTGTGACCAGTGGTATGTGCCCCGGCGGTGGACCATCAGGGGGCGGCGTTACCCCGGCTCTGACCGCTCGGAGGGGCGGTGTGTGGCCAGTGGTATGTGCCCCGGCGGTGGACCATCAGGGGGCGGCGTTACCCCGGCTCTGACCGCTCGGAGGGGCGGTGTGTGGCCAGTGGTATGTGCCCCGGCGGTGGACCATCAGGGGGCGGCGTTACCCCGGCTCTGACCGCTCAGGGGCGGTGTGTGGCCAGTGGTATGTGCCCCGGCGGTGGACCATCAGGGGGCGGTGTGTGGCCAGTGGTATGTGCCCCGGCGGTGGACCATCAGGGGGCGGCGTTACCCCGGCTCTGACCGCTCGGAGGGGCGGTGTGTGGCCAGTGGTATGTGCCCCGGCGGTGGACCATCAGGGGGCGGCGTTACCCCGGCTCTGACCGCTCGGAGGGGCGGTGTGTGACCAGTGGTATGTGCCCCGGCGGTGGACCATCAGGGGGCGGCGTTACCCCGGCTCTGACCGCTCGGAGGGGCGGTGTGTGGCCAGTGGTATGTGCCCCGGCGGTGGACCATCAGGGGGCGGCGTTACCCCGGCTCTGACCGCTCGGAGGGGCGGTGTGTGGCCAGTGGTATGTGCCCCGGCGGTGGACCATCAGGGGGCGGCGTTACCCCGGCTCTGACCGCTCGGAGGGGCGGTGTGTGGCCAGTGGTATGTGCCCCGGCGGTGGACCATCAGGGGGCGGCGTTACCCCGGCTCTGACCGCTCAGGGGCGGTGTGTGGCCAGTGGTATGTGCCCCGGCGGTGGACCATCAGGGGGCGGGCGTTACCCCGGCTCTGACCGCTCAGGGGGGGCGGTGTGTGGCCAGTGGTATGTGCCCCGGCGGTGGACCATCAGGGGGCGGCGTTACCCCGGCTCTGACCGCTCAGGGGCGGTGTGTGGCCAGTGGTATGTGCCCCGGCGGTGGACCATCAGGGGGCGGGGTTACCCCGGCTCTGACCGCTCAGGAGGGGCGGTGTGTGACCAGTGGTATGTGCCCGGCGGTGGACCATCAGGGGGCGGCGTTACCCCGGCCTCTGACCGCTCGGAGGGGCGGTGTGTGGCCAGTGGTATGTGCCCCGGCGGTGGACCATCAGGGGGCGGCGTTACCCCGGCTCTGACCGCTCAGGGGGCGGTGTGTGGCCAGTGGTATGTGCCCCGGGCGGTGGACCATCAGGGGGCGGGGTTACCCCGGCTCTGACCGCTCGGAGGGGGCGGTGTGTGGACCAGTGGTATGTGCCCCGGCGGTGGACCATCAGGGGGCGGGGTTACCCCGGCTCTGACCGCTCGGAGGGGCGGTGTGTGGCCAGTGGTATGTGCCCCGGCGGTGGACCATCAGGGGGCGGGGTTACCCCGGCTCTGACCGCTCGGAGGGGCGGTGTGTGGCCAGTGGTATGTGCCCCGGCGGTGGACCATCAGGGGGCGGGGTTACCCCGGCTCTGACCGCTCGGAGGGGCGGTGTGTGGCCAGTGGTATGTGCCCCGGCGGTGGACCATCAGGGGGCGGCGTTACCCCGGCTCTGACCGCTCGGAGGGGCGGTGTGTGGCCAGTGGTATGTGCCCCGGCGGTGGACCATCAGGGGGCGGGGTTACCCCGGCTCTGACCGCTCGGAGGGGCGGTGTGTGGCCAGTGGTATGTGCCCCGGCGGTGGACCATCAGGGGGCGGCGTTACCCCGGCTCTGACCGCTCGGAGGGGCGGTGTGTGGCCAGTGGTATGTGCCCCGGCGGTGGACCATCAGGGGGCGGGGTTACCCCGGCTCTGACCGCTCGGAGGGGCGGTGTGTGGCCAGTGGTATGTGCCCCGGCGGTGGACCATCAGGGGGCGGCGTTACCCCGGCTCTGACCGCTCAGGGGCGGTGTGTGCCCCGGCGGTGGAAACTCAGGCCGGGTGATGCGTCGTTGCTGAAATAGGTCGATCCTCTTGATGGTGGAAATGGGATTCACTGTTCCAAGACGATACTCGGGTATGGCTCACGCAATGTGTCCAGTGCAGTGGACGAAAAACTGTCAGCTTCTCAATGGCCCGTGCAGGAATCCGATCTTAGTATACCTCTATTCTTGGTATAGTAATGATGCATTTTCGTGGGGCATAAATATTTATATCGACATTATAAGAGGATATATATATTCTTATTACCGTTTCTGTGCATAAATTAACGAATATATCAGTTGCTGATTGATTGATAAACACATTAACAACATTATAGATACTGATAAATTATTTGAAAATGGATCAATTAGTGGAGCTAACTGATCGTGATGTCTAATGATCTGATCTGATATCAGTATAGATAAACGGATAGAAATGCTCTCGAACCATTAATTCTGTGAAGGCACGCATGTCTGATGACTAGCCAAACGTGCTTGTAACTTAACTATGTAACTGTTAGATGCAAGTAGCCATTTAATGTGACAAGTTCTTTGACCTTATAACGGTCATGTAGTATTTGTTATGCGTATGTGCATAACGACAACATATGTACTACAGGCTAATCATATCAATTGCCTGCTCCCGGATCAGGATAGCTCTATTGTAAATACCTGAATCATGACAACACTATATAATTACTTTTAGTGGTCTACGTAATGTCTTGCTCAGGGGCGGCGTGTGACCGGCTTTAAGTATCTCGGCGGTGGACCATCAGGGCGTCACCATTGCACTGCCAGGTGTCTCTGTAATCGTAACGAAGGAACCAAATTTCATCGGACCGGGGAACGGGCAGCGAACGCATTGGCTGGCTATA